>MU194431.1:1656-19189 GCA_016904865.1 Pissodes strobi
GCAAAATTATTTAAAAATTTCCAGGATTTCATAAAATCGTTTTGGGATCATAATATGCTGCAAAACTGCTCTGAGCGATTTTTTACGGTGACTTTTGCCCGTACTTTGTTCTCTAAAGATTAAAACGTTCCATAAGGAATTCAGTAATTTTACAATTGCTTCACGCTTATTGTTACAGGAGCTTTCAACTTCTTCAGCCGCTTTCTGAATACTTCAGACTCTTCTTGAACTACCTAGCTTTCTGGAAGAGCTTTAACTACTTTCTTAAGACATTGAACTTTTTATAAAAGCATCAAACAATGTTTAAATATTTGAGAAGGTTCAGCAACTTTCTGATTTTCTGATATTCCAAGCTTCCAGTAAGGATATTTACTTTTTCAAGGCTTTAAGCATTTCATAACATCATAAAGGTCTTAAGCATTTTATAACAATTTCAAGCTCGCTTTAGCGGCTTCAATTTCATTCTTAAAGTTTTAAACTCCTTAAATGAGCTTTCGCCACTTTCTGGATGCTTCAGGCAAGCTTTCCGTAAGGACTTCGTTTATTTTGTAAAAGCTTTAGGCATTTTATAAAACGTTCAAACAATTTCTGAATATTTCGAGCTTTTCGTACCGATTTCAAGCTGGCTTAAAAGAGCTTCCATCACTCTCTAAATTCAAGTTCCTTCTTAACATTGAAGATTTCTTTAAGCCCTTCATGGCAATCTATACTGACTGAACAAAACCGCACCCACCATGCCGATTTTCATAAAATCAAATTCATTGTACCGAGTGGACAAACCTTAGCAAAATGGACCAATCAGCAAGATGTCCTGGATTGAGTAGAAAGTGATGGTTGACTGAAACAATGGAAAATGCTTGTGCAAGTTGAGTAACAAATGTAAAAATATTTTTTCTTCTAATGATATGTGTTTCGTTAAAGCATAGAGGTCCGACGCTTATTAAAAAGGGGGGGAGGGGCATGTGTCAAATAGCCTTCCCAGTAAAATAAAATCATACATGCGCTCGCACTAATGGCTTTTTTGTGTTGCAAACAAACCCTAAAATTGAGTTATTTCTGTCTTAGAGAGCTGATTTTTCCGTACTTTTTCGAATCGATTGTAGACTGATGTTTAAATCATACAGTTGATTCACCCAATACAATCGTTTCGTGAGGTTATTGAAGTTTCTAAAACTATTTTCGTATATGCAAAAATGTGTGTGTCAGAAAACCTTCCATTCGAGAATATTTCTATTCATAGAATTTCCCTGTATATGGGAAATAATCATATACCGACCTTATACGTTCTTATTTCTTGACTGCAGAAAGGAATATGTATGTATAGTCATTCATGCGTAATATGACACGCTTAAATATTGCTTTATTAGTCTGTTATGCAGTATTTCACAATCCTGGCAACTAGCAAGTAATTTTGATATTTTTTGTAAACCACTTATAATAAATTAGCAATCGCTTATATGATGATAAGTAGGTAAATCACATATGATAAATACGTAATGATACTAAATTAAGAAGAAATTGAAATAAAAGTCAAGAAAAGATGCACTTCTTGCCGACTCTATTAGTTTACGAGCTTTGCGCTTTACAGCAGATCACTTTTTACTGCGAAACGTTAAACGTTTTTCTAAAAAATCAAAAGCTGGCAGAAGTACTTAAAAGCTCTGACATATTCAGGCCATATGTTTCTGGATAATATATGCTGGTTCAGGGTTTTTGTCGAGTTCTTAGCAGGAGGTGGTGTATCATTTTCTGCTATGATATTATTTTATTTCGTTTCAGTGGTGTAGGGCGTTATTATTACGTAATTGAACGTAGGGTGAGGTATTTATTATTTCATTTAATTAATTAAGTAATCGTAATAACATTTTCAAAGTTTGTTACCTACATTTCAAGTAGTTGTCGAGATGGTATAGCCATAAATCAGGAAGAAATACAAAAAAGTCCTCTAACATGGAACGAGGATGTTTGAAGTGCTCATTGTTTAGATGATGGTTGTGAAATGTTTCCACCGTGTGATTCCATATAAATATAAGTTGTTAAAGAATCACTCACTCATTTCTTCTTTTGCCAGTAATCTTCGCAGTGATATAACATGCTTTTGCCTCATCCAATACATAACCTCTTCACCTCTCCATCTTCATCAATGGATCTTTCTGCTATGTAGATTACATCAAATAATTATTTGAAGGCTTCTTGATAATGTTCTTCATAATAGTCAATGTATAATAATTATCAACAGTTGGGGAGGGCGAGTATGCAGTCAGGGAAGCAGAAGAACAAGCCGCTTCCGCGCAGGAAGATCTACGCTCGACCACCTGTTCTGCCTTACCCAGCTAGTAGAGAAAATGTCGGTTTTCGGCCGGGAAGTACATCTTCTTTTCGTGTACCTAAAAAAGGCGTATGACAGCATACCATTATCAAAACTCTAGGAGGCATTAGAAAGGACAAACCTGAACGCCAACGTAATAAAGTCAGTAAAAGAACTGCCTAGAAACTGCCACATCAAATACAAACCCAGCAACGATGTCCAATGGATTTACACCAAACAAAGACCTCAAACAAGGTTGCTGCTTATCACCCACTCTGTTTAAGATATATCTGGAACAAACACTAAGGATATAGAAGCAGAAATGCAAAAATATGGGTATCCCTCTTAATAACACCAACTTATATACGATCAGTCTATAATGGCACAGGACTACGACGATATAGAATATATGAGTCGAAAACTTATTGAAGAATATAAGAGATGGGGGCTAGAAGTTAACATCACGAAAACAGAATATGTGTGTGTTGGGGGAGTACAACAGGATCTGCTCCTGAAGGACAAACAAAATATCAAATCCTGCCAAACTTACAAGTACCTATAGGAACACAGATCTCATATAGCGAAACTCCAGACCTCGTGATTAAAGACAGAAACATCAAAGGCACAAAAGCTAATTCTATGCTGAAGAGCAGTTTGTGGGATCAGATAATCACAAGGCACAACAAACACCTAATATATAATACCATCGTCAAAAGTATAATCATGTATAGCTGTGAAGTTTGGCAACTGAAAGAAATTAATACAAAAGCTTTGGAGGCAACGGAGATGGATTTTTGGAGAAGAGCAGCGGGAAAATAAAAAATGGAAAATATCCCCAATGAAACAATTCGAGCAATCATGAATGTGTATCGCGGACGAAATGAGAGGGATGCAACTTACGTGGTGGTACGGACATGTGCAAAGGATAGAGAAACGACTTCTTAAACAAATATTTATCTGGACTCCAGCAGGAAGAAGGAAAAGAGGAGGGCCGAGGAGAAGCTGGAGAGAAGGCATCGACAAAGAAATGAGATAGAGGGGACTAGAGGAGGAGTTATGGAGTGAGAGATCAATGGCGCGGCGGTTGGGAATCGGAAGACATCGAAGGACGATATGTATATATAGTTGGGGAGTCATGGAGATACCCGTGTTCTTTTTTTCAAATTTTTGACTATCAGGTGTCTACATCGAATAAAGGTGAGTCTTCCGAAATAGAGGCCCATATTGAAATGCCAGGGCCGATAGATAGGCTCTAAGTTAGCATCTGGTTGAGGACTTCTTCTTAGCGTTCTTTTACTTTATTGTATACACCACTCCTAGTTCCAAAGACTAGGCTTGCGAGTTGATCAGCAATAGCACTGACCAACTCGCAAGAGTTGCGATGGCAATAAACCAGAAAAACTTCCTGATGATTGTCTGTCTCTTCCTTCCAATGAGAGGGATTAAAAACACCAATCTCAACTCAACACTTTAAGTCCAGCGATACTGGGGCTCTACATGGTGCAAATGTGAGCCACTCCTGCAATCGGCGCGATACTTGTCAATGCAGGGTCATGGGCTCACCCTTCTCCTCCACGTGCTTCCAACCCAGGATTGGTTTTTTATGGCATTGGCACACACACTAAAGGGAGATCCTACACGGTTCTTGAATAGTTGTACATTATAATTAGGGGGAAACATATGGCCTGGGTGTGAGTTCCACAGTGATGCAGTGCACCAGACAAAGGAATTCTTGTAAAGCGATATTATAGGTGTCTTTAGATGTACGACGAACTGGTGCGCTCTTGCCGTCCGTCGTGACTGTCTGACAGGCGTTACCAGGGCAGGGATGAGGCGGGCCAAATCCTAGAAACATCCGCCGTGAAAGTATCTGTAAAACAGGGACATCTCGGTCACATGTCTTCGATGTTTCAGACTATCCAGATTCCGAGTCAACTCCGGGTCGCCGCGCTGTCGAGATGCACAGCGCTCTTCTGAATGGAATCCAGCAGCTTTAGGGTGTGCTTTGGTGTGGCACCCCATATGTGTGAGCAATATTTTAAGCACGGTCTTATTTGCGCCTTGTAAAGCAAGAGCAACTGCTGCGGTGTATACAGTTTTTTGTTGCGAAATAGCGCACAAGCTTCTGGGAGGCTGATTTTGCGATGTTAGCAACGTGGTCATGCCAGGACATATTGCTGTTGAGCGAGACACCCAGTAGTCCGATTGACGAGGATGAAGGAATAGTCGATCCTGCCATAATGATGTCAGGGCCTGCCGTATTGGCCATCTTGGTAAACGTGGCTGCTTAGATTTCTGCTGCATTGAACTGGACTAAATTTATGTCGCCCAAGTTTGAACTTTCTCCAAGTCTTGATTAGTTGCTGTAATCTGCTCCTATTTGTGGTGATAAGTCTCAGCCGCTGGTAAAGGTTTTCCTGATCTAAATTGGGAGACAAGGGTACTGTCATCTGCAAAACTGTAATCAAGATTATTCGTTTCGGTCAGCAGGTCATTAATGTAGATGAGGTACAGAGTTGGTGAAAGTATATATATATAAGCACTGAGGCATGCCTGCGTTAATGGTAAATGTGTCCATCAACTGCAACGTATAGAGATCGGTTCTTAAGGAAACTGGCAAGCCAGCTGTAGAGAGAGTCTGGCAGTCCGAAGGACGGCAGTTTGTTGAGTAATCCGTCATGCCAAACTCTGTCGAATGCCTTCGGAATATCCAACGCAATCGCTTGAGACTCTCCCTAGTTCTCAATTGCCCTACTCCATATATGAGTGACAATATATCTCATGCCGTCCTCTCTTTGCGAAAGCGGTATTGATTATCGCTGATTATTCTGTTTTTCTCGAGGTATTTGAGTTGTTGCTGATTGACTACACGTCCATGACTTTTGGAGATTATTAGAAGCAAGGCAATTGAGCGATAGTTTGGGGGCATGGTTTTCTTGCCTTTTTTGGAACAGGTTGCACTGGAGCGACTTTCCAAGAAGATGGGTAAATCCCTTTTCGGCAAGACAGAGAAAAAAGTCTGGAAAAAACGGGTGTTAAGTTCGTTGGCGCAGTTCCTTAACACGATGGCAGGCATTCCGTGTGGGATTGCTAGTCCTCCATCGGGCGCCTCCCCAGGTGGCGGATAGGGGAATGCCTCCCAGATATGGGTGGTACCGGGGAAATTAAATACCCGGGGCGGACCAAAACTAGCACTGAACAATGCCAGCTGGTTGTGCAGAACCGACCTCAAGCAAAGATCTATAGTTGATTGCTGTTGGTTGAGAATCGGACAATAAGTGGCGTGGTTGAAACAAAAACAACTGTAGCGGTGCTTACACAGCGATGAGGGAGGCAAGGGGAAACCACCTCATTAAAACTCCCTAGAAATCATCATGGCGCAAAAAAGTGATAGCCAAGATTCGGCAGGAGAAGAGATAACATTGACGACAGGGCTTCCCAGGTCGTTATCCAGCGAAATCCCTGTTTGCTGAAAGTATACAAATCAACTTTTAAATTCGTGACATGGAACGTAAGAAGTATGTACGAATCTGGAAAATTAGGAAACATAGAGCAAGAGATGCTGCGGCTAAAGATTGATATACTCGGAATAAGCGACACAAGATGGATCGACTCGGGTGAACTTAATACCGAGAATAGACGAGTTTACTACTAGCAGCAATGACACCCAACACCGCTATGGAGTAGCTATGATTCTCAATAGAAACGTAGTAAAATCAGTAACAGGCTTTATCCCATTGTCCGAGAGAGTTATGTTGCTACAACTAATGACAACTCACGGAAAACTAAACTTAATACAGATCTATGCACCTACTGTCAACAAATCTGATGAAGAAATAGAAAACTTCTATAGTGTTCTTCAAAAGGCATTGGGATTAATTTAATCTAGGGACATAAGAGTAGTTATGGGGGATTTTAATGCTAAAATCGGTGAAGGAAGATGTGACTCTACTGTAGAACCATATGGATGGAAAATCTGGGAGAACTACCTTAGATCGTCGCAGTTTGCAGAATTGTAATGCCAGATTTGGCGAGGCAAAGTTTGTGGTCGGAAGCACCTAATGGCGGACCAACTGTAATTATGTACTGGTCAGGATTAGATGGTTAGAAAAAGATCTAGGAGGGCGACGAATTCGTCCCACCCTGAGATCCGAGCTGGTTCGTCTACAAGTTGAGTAAGCCCGCAGCTGATGGCAAATGCTTCAGCTTCTCTACCATGGCCCGAGAGTATAGGAACGTTTACCGACTTGCTTAGAACCAATAACATCAGCTTCTTCTGTAGCTGCGAATAGTTCATCTTTTTCTGATAGTTTCAACTTTTCGGAGGGTTGGGAAGGAGGGGGATTATTCCGTATTGAACCTGACTATCTGTCATAATGATGTTTTGATAATTCTAAACTGGCAAATAGTCTCATGAAAACCGACTTTTTCAGTCTAGAGAAAATGGCGATGAACTTATCAAGACACAAGTCGCATTAGGTATTTATTTCAGAAATATAATCGCAATCCAATCAGTCCGGCCCTGCGAAGGCAATAAAATATAAAAGCCATCACCGAGGTTGATCGTTATAGCTTATAGCTTCCTTAAATCCAATTCTACCGGGTTGAAATCAATGCTGCTAGAGAAAGCTCACTTTAATATGCATTTATTTTAAACTTCCTGCTTGCTTTAAATCAGTAACCGGTAGTCAGCGGTATCGCAAAATGTCTACTTCTTTTCCTGCCTGGACGATAAATTTTGCAGAAAAACAACGGTTATTATTGTTACAGGCAGGCATGTTATCGAAGCGCCATTACGCGGCGGCTTAATCATCATGCCAAGGGTCGGTAGTTCGTAGATATGGTAGGGTACCCGACGAACATTATTTCGCTCTTAGATAACGTACCAATTATTGGCAAGTTAAAATCCGAAAATCGTAATCAAGGGAAAGTCGGAAGTGGTGACTTTTATCGACCGTCATGAATGGTGTGTGAAGGAGGAAATGTCAATTGACTCCCACAAAATGGTAATTATACCTAAGGCCTCATTCACTGAACGATAAAATGATTCCTTTTGCTAGTGAGGAAAAATGTCATATTAGAGACTGGCATCTAGAAGAAATAATCAAAGAAGTGCCGCTATTTTCCTGGACTTGTGGCAGGATTTTTGGGAAAACCTGGGATTTAGGGTTCAAAACAAACCGCAGATGCGGACGTGCTTGGAAATGGAAATGTTTTTTGGCACCGATGGCCATGGAGGCGTTTGGAGGCCATGGAGGCGCTTCTCACAAATTTGTAAATAGGCCCATTAATGGGTATTCTGTCGTGTCAGGAGGTCAGGACAGGACAATATTATTGTATTGCTTATTTTCTTTATTGTTATTTTGCTGCAATTTGCAATGTCGAAAGTCACTGAATAAAGCGTTATAGTGGTTCCTATAAATCTGAATGGAAGTTCGAGTTTAAATCGCTTATCATCACTTTAAATAAAACTAGATGCACGCAAAATTTCAATAAATATATTTTTACGTCCTCGTGAGGAGTTTTTCATTAAAAAAAAGTCATATTTTTGTCCACGCAATAATATAGATCTAGTAACCCTTAGAACTGTTCCAATGGCTCGAGAATACGGGTCCAGGACAGTGAAAAGCTCGTTGCTTTATTAAATTCTTAACCATAATATTATTTACCATGAAGGTTATTTATTCTATTGTTTATTTAATAAACATGTATTTTCTGTGTTCCTATGGTTAGTTCCTATAGTTGCCCATCGTGGTTGTAATTCGAAAAACCATAAAGAATGTTTTATTATTTTTTGAATAAACTTCTGTAGTTCATATAAGTACCAAATACCCGTATTAAATGCCTAAATTAAAAAATCGAAGATATTCGCTGAATTCAATATTCTTGATCCTGTTTACGCATTACATGTGTACGACGACTGTCATTGAAAGTGTCGTTGGCCCGTTCCCACCAGTATAAGCGACGAGGACACCAGTTTTTACTGATTCTGGGAGAGAGCCGGCAGTTGACACATTGAATGATGGATGCGTGTTTTTTTTTTCTTATTTTTTACGCATCGTTCGTCCCTCATATCATATTTAGTACTTTCATAAGAGTAGACATTATTATTTATGTTGGTACCGTACGTAACAGGAAACAGTAGGGAATAGATAACTTATTGTATAATATTGCGCATAACTCTTCGAACATTAGAGTATAGATCTGTAACACTTACAGAGGCGTATTAAAATTTGAAGGTGTCCAAAGCCCTTAAATATTTTTATATATAAACTTGGGGAACTTTTTCTAAATTTAGAATAGATTTTGCAACATAGGAGGCCTAAATACAAACATACATTCGGTACACCAACATCTACAAGCAAATAGACCACATATACTAGCACTTACAGAAACACAAGTATGTTCTACAACAACAGCAGTAAACTACCCCTATCCTGGTTACGACTTATTACATACCCGATTTAGACATAAGTTCGGAATTTGCGTTTTTGTCCGAAGCTACCTTTCATGTCACCGCGAGGAAACACTCGAACCGAACAACCTTGACGTCATGTGGCTCAAGTTCACCGCCAAGGGAGTAACCAAGTTTATATGCTGTCTCTATCATCCTCTTAGCGATAGAGCTTACCAAAGCGTTTTTTCAACACTAAATACCACTTTTGACTCAATACAGGTCGATCACCCCAAATCAGAAATAATCGTTCTGGGAGACTTCAATGCTCACAACACAACATCACAACAAGACCGACAACGCAGGTAGATAAGCTGAAGCATTTGCCATCAGCTGCGGGCTTACTCAACATGTAGACGAACCAACTCGAATCTCAGAAAGGGGCGAATTCGTCGCTCTCCTGGATCTTTATCTAACCACCAATCCTGACCAGTACATAATTACAGTTAGTCCGCCATTAGGTACTTCCGACCACAAACTTATTACAACTATTTGTGAATTGCCACTTCAACAGAAGGATCCACCATTGTCTCGCAAAATCTGGCATTACAATTCTGCAAACTGGGACGATCTAAGGGAGTTCTAAGGACGTCTGCTTTGGCAGGAATGAAAGCATACATCCCAAATAACATCAAGTAACCGTCAAAAAGAAAGCCCCGGTTAGACAAAAGATGCCAAAGAGCTGTAGGTAGGAAACAGCAAGCCTTCAAGTAGTGGCAACAAAATCAGCCCGCTGAAAATAGCAATTATTTTGTCGAAGCGAGAAACGAATGCAAACGTGTGATCGACGAAACTAAGGACAAACACAATCAAAGCATCAGGAATAAACTTTTGCAATGCCCCAGTGGCTTCAGGAATTTCTGATCGGTAGCAAAGGCATTTAAGTAATAACTTTACAAAAACGTCTCTCCCACCTTTGACAGACGAACGTGGCATCACGGCGACTACAGCTAAGGATAAAGCAAACATGCTCGCCAAAATGTTTTTATCGCACTCTATCTTAGACGTACCCCAAGGCAAGGCCACCATATCGAACATCAACACTACCATGGCAGAAATCAAGTTTGATCACCGTGATATTCGTAAAATCCTTAAAGAACCAGATACGCAAAAGGCATCAAGATCGGATGGAATACCTGCCATAGTGTTAAGGAACTGCGCCAACGAACTAACATCCGTTTTTTCCAGACTTTTTTCTCTGTCTTACGAAAAAGGGATTTACCCGTCTTCTTGGAAAGTCGCTCGTGTGTAACCTGATCCAAAAAAAGGCAAGAAAACCACGGCCTCAAACTATCGCCCAATTGCCTTGCTTCCAATAATCTCCAAAGTCATGGAACGTGTAGTCAATCAGCAACTACTCAAGTACCTCGAGAAGAACATAATAATCAGCGATAACCGATCGACAGGAGATATATTGACCTATATCATCATCATCATCATCATCATCATCATCATCATCATCATCATCATACATTTATTGCATTATTAACAATTATATAACAGCATGTCCTAATATATGAATACGCCTTAGTGCTAGTTAAACTAGGGCCTGTTGTTGTGCCTGGCGTTGTTCGGTCAACACCGTGGTCAACAGGACACGACGCCCTTAGGGGGCTAATGTTACCCTATTCATAAGTTAGGTGTAGCAGTGCTACGGGTAGCTCGATCTTTCCCTGGGTATTCCCTACAAAGTCGCTGCAGATAAGTTGTTGGCCGGAGCTATATTGATTATACTACTTTTTGCAGTCTGTTGTTTAGTTACCAAGAAATTATACAAGGAAAACTTGAGAAAAATCTTGTTTCAATGCTCTCATGGAGCAGGAGATCATAGGATAAAATGACACCACATTATGTACAGCATAGACCTAATACTACTATATACAAGTAAAGACTTAATGATATAAGTCTGCTCCTGTATTGTAACAACTTCAGATCGTATAGGTCGAGCCCCGCGGATCAGGCTGCGGAAACACGGATGTTTCCGTGTGAATGTATAAGGCGCAGCTGCGTATTTATAGTACGTGCAGCACCTTTAACAAGCCCCGCCCCCCCGTGTTCGAACACGGTGAGTGGCTGGCCAGGCGGCAGGATCGACACTTACCCGCGGAGGCGAAGTGTTCCTGTTCTGGTATTTTAATTTTTCGTGTTTTTCGAAAATTGGATTAAATTTGGTAAAAGGGTAAAATTAATGTTGTTATTGGTCTTATTTAATGTTTCTTCTGAATTGGGCTTATGGCGGCCTTAGTTGCTTGTAAAATAAAGTCAGCTCTCTGTATATAGTGCCATGCCTAATGGGGTGCTCGGGGTCGTAGCGTTTATCTGCGATGCTTTCAGTGAGCGGCGATCCCTTGACTTGGTGCTCAAAGAACCTACATGCGAGGCCATCAATGTATTCTTCGACGTATTCAACGCCAGACCACGCATGCAGGTCCTCGGTTCTAACGCGGTCGCGTAGAGTCAAGGAAAACGCCGCCCTATTCTGAATTATTTGAAGTTTTTGCTTGTGTGTGCGGGCCACCGAGCACCACACAGGAGCAGCGTGTAGTAATGCAGGCCTTACTACAGATTTATACAAGATGAGCTTATTAGCGGAACACAGGTAAGACCTGCTCGCCACTAGCAAGCCCAGTCCTTTCTTTATGGCCGCATTTTTGCTAATTCTTGCCTTGATATGCCCACTAAAATTCAATTTATTATCAAGCCTGATACCTAGATATTTTACTTGAGCTTTAGGTATTATAGGTGTGTTGCCTATTACGAGAGGTGTAACATCTATATCCCTTCGTTTGCGTGTGATCACTATGAGATCTGTTTTGTTCGCATTAAGGGAGATCTTCCACCTCTCGTAGTAGGTTCATGTGCTCGCTTAATCTTGACTTCGCCACTTCCGCTATAGGATGCGAGGAGTAAATTGCCGTATCGTCGGCAAATAGGGCTTTATTGGTTTCGGGATGAGACGGAATATCTGCAATATAGAGATTGAACAGTAGCGGCGACCATACTGTGCCCTGTGGCATCCCTGCGAGGAGTCTCCTGCTCGCAGAAGTGTGTTTATCTACTTTTGCAACGAAAGTGCGTTCGGCAAGGTATGACGCGATTAGGGATACTATGTGAAGCGGAAGGTTGTGCTTCGCTAGAAGTTTATACAGTAGCCCCGCGTGCCACACCCTGTCGAACGCGTTCTCGATGTCCAATAGCAGTAATGCCACTGATTGTCTCGCACTGAAACTTTCGTAAACGTAAGTTGAGATTTTCGCGGCCAACATGACGGTGCCGTGCCGCCCGCGAAAACCGAACTGTTCAGGGGATAAGATGTTAAGCCGATCGACCTCCTTACTGATCCCCGGCAAGATTAACCTTTCAGCTACCTTCCCGAGGGTGTTCAGCTGAGAGATCGGCCGGTATGACGAAGGTAGTGCGAGATCTTTCCCTGGTTTAGGGATATGTATGACGCACGCTGCTTTCCAGGATTTCGGGAAATGTTGCAGCTTGATTACCGCGTTAATTATATGCATAAGATGGATAATTGATTTTTTTAGGCAAGTTTTTCAGGACTAAGTTCGGAATATTGTCCGGGCCGGGAGCTTTATTTCTCGGCAAACGGCTGAGAGCTTTGCGGATATCCGCCGGAGTGACTCTCAACTTATCATACACTGGCGGAGGGATGGGGTACTTCTGCTATTTAAAAACGTTAACAGCATAGCTGTATTGTGCCTGCTCAGGGAGGGTATCAGGCGACTCACTGCAGACGCCACCCAGGTAATCGGCGAAGGCCTCCGCTTTTCCCAGATCGCTAACGATATCAAGGCCACGATATTTGATCGATGGGATTCGCGTACTACCTCCGCGGACACGCCTAGCGAGCTTCCACAGCGAGCCGTCATCCTTGCTGACAGCATTGATGTAGTCCAGCCATACATGGCTCCTACACTCCCGGATTTTAACCCTTATTTCCTCCGTCAGCGCATTGATGCGAGCGGATCCCATTTGTGTCCGGTTTCTCTGCCATCTGCGTCGAAATCGGTTTCTAAAAGCTATAAGTTCAAGGATAGGTTCAGGGAGGGTTTCTGTCTTAGGGTGGATGGTTACCCTAGGGCACATGACATCACGGATGCACTGGATGCTAGTTGTAAGCTTTTCAACTTCATTCTCAAGCTCCTGGATTGTCTCTATTTGCCTGGGAACAACAGTTAACTCGCCTAACCTAGCCCGGAACTCTCTCCAATCAAGATTTCTGTACGAAACGACGGTGTCGCTCGACGTAGGGACCCTACAGTACAGGCCAATCTTGATCGGAAGGTGATCCGAGTTTAGGGTATTTAATTCCTGTAACTGAGTGGTTCTTATCGCTCCCCGAGTAATAGCAACATCCAGGAACGAGTCATTACGAAGATACGTAGGATTTGGAGTTCTATGGTAGGATATTTCCAGATTATTTTCGACTATACCCTTAAGTAGTCTACCCCTGCCGTTGGTTGTGCCGCCCCAGTCAACGTGAGTGGCGTTGAGATCGCCAATTAGCAGGGATACTCTGTTTTGCGGGAGAAGAGCAAGGATATCGTTTGCCGTGAGGCGGAGAGCCGGAGAGGCATAGCAGCCACACACACGCAGGCCGCTCTCTAATTCGATACTAACATGTTCTATGGCAGAGCGTATGTTATATACTCGCCGATAGCGAAGTGACCTGTGTATGAGGCAGGCCACGCCTCCTCCGGGTCGATTGGGCCTATCAAATATCTCGATATTGTAGCTCCTAATCTTGACCTATATCACTCATATATGGAGAACTACGGAGAGTCTCGAGCGATTGCGTTGGATATTTCCAAGGCATTCGACAGAGTTTGGCATGACGTACTGCTCAATAAAATGCCGTCCTTCGGACTGCCAGAGCTTCCTTAAAGATCGATCTCTGCACGTTGCAGTTGATGGATACATCTCAGATACATTCACCATTAACGCGGGCGTGCCTCAGGGCGTAATACTTTCACCAACTTTGTTCCTCATCTATATTAATGACCTGCAGACCGAAACGAATAATTCTGTTAACAGTTTTGCAGATGACAGTACACTTGTCTCCCAATTTAGATCAGAAAATACAAGAGGGCCCCCCCCCCCCCCCCCCCAGCTGATATTGACAACTATGTGGAAAAGCTAACTAAGCAGATCCATGAAGTACACTCCAAGTCCACTGAGCCGAAAACTTTCGTTCTGGGATCTAACAGGACACTCAGGAGAGTTTATACTAATCTAAGAACCGAAGAAGCTAAAGCCCAACTAAATAGACATTCTAGTAGCATGAGAGTCGCGCTCGGGGATCACAAGAATAAGATTTGGAATGACCAAGTAAGAAGACTGAATACTGCAGATAGCTCCGCATGGCGTTTAACGAAAGCATTAGGAAGACCTCCTAACAAAATCCCACCGTTGCACGGCCCTAACGAGATAGTTTATTGTGATGTCGACAAGGCGGAAGTCTTTGCCGGTACATTACATTACGGTACGTTAATTTTTGTAAATAACCACAACGTGGACGAAGACGAAGATTATCAGGATGAAGTTAGCAGAATCATCAGACACTTGGATCGATTATTGCCTTTGCAAAATATTCCCGATTACGTCACTCCGGCCTAAATACGATTGATCACTAGACACCTGAAGACTAAAAAAGCACCAGGATTAGATCTAATTAAAAACAAGATGTTGAAGGAGATGCCAAAAAAGGCTTTTGCCTTCCTGGCTGCTCTGGCTAATGCTATAATAAGGTATTGCACTCTTGCGTTATCTTGTTCCATAAACCCAACGAAGATAAATTATTCCCGGATAATTACAGACCTATTAGCTTACTTCCCACCTTAAGTAAGGATATCGAGAAGACTATAAAAAAGAGGTTTCTAAAGTCATTGAATTGGTTTTTGTTGAGGACATTCGGCCGAGCAGGAAATCTGCACGATCTCGGAGTTTATCACCGAAGGATTTAACTTGCAAATGGCGACGGTAGCTGTATTTCTAGACATTGAAAAAGCTTTTGATAAGCTGTGGCACCAAGGCCTGGTACATAAGATGATGCAGAGAGGGATGCCTTTGCAACTTTGCAAACTGATTGATAGGTATCTCCGACAAATACCTTTTCAGGTCAGAGTGGACGGCGAGTTGTCAAACATCAAGAATATAGAAGCGGGTGTACCTCAAGGGACCGTATTATGACCATTGCTCTACAGCATCTTCATTAGTGACTTCGAAAGTAACCCAGATGTGTTTACTAGATATGCTGATGACACAGCCTTTCTGAGTCGGGGTAGAAACGTAGACCTGATCACCAATAAACTCCAAAGGAACCTGGATAAGTACAATGAATGGGCGATAAAAACTAAAATTACAATTAATCCATTAAGGACCCAAGCTATTATATTTCAGAAGAGAATGTTGAAAGGTAACAATCAAGTAAGGACATTCCAATAGAGGATCCCGTGGTGTAAAGAAATTAAATATCTGGGAGTTTTTATGGACGCCAGATTGTCATGGCAACAGCATATCAAGAAGACGAGGCAAAAGGCGTGGATGTGTTGGATACAGCTTTATTCATCAAAAAGTACGATGGATATAAAATCAAAAATGATTGTTCTGAAAGCCATTATTAGGTCTCAGATCGGTTACCGATCTCCAATATGGGGAAGTGCCGCAACATACCTTACGAAAAGCTAGTCTCATTGGATAACATACTGTTCAGGAGGGCAGTTGGAGCTGGATGGTATATTAGAAATAAAGATCTTCAAAAATAACTTGAATGGACTCCTTTGATACTGTTCCTGGTCCAGAAAGCAGAAAGATTTTATACAAATTTGAAAAGTCACTCTTGTGAGGATTTCAAGAAATTATTGGATTACGGTCTTGACGAAACACAGCGAAACCAACACAATAGACCAAAAGATCCTATCAAAAAATTAAAGAGTGTCAAGTCGAATTGGGATGGTAGTTAAATATTGCAAATAATGCACATAATGTAAATAAGCGAGCTATGATCAAACAAATCTCAAGATGTAAATAACGTATCAGGAACTTAGTAGCAATACCTACTGCCAGTAAGGCAATTCAGACTGGGACGCTTTGCAATGTAGAGATGCGCCAGCATCATGCAGAGATAGATGTATTCAAAATAGGCAGGATTTAGACAGGCTTCTCGTCCGTAAATGCGAATTGACAAGGTCGCTAGATCAGCCCTTGTGATCGGTGGAGGTTTAATGGGTAGGCCTGCGGGAGAGCACCACACTCCCCTCTAGCCTATGAGGGGGTACATAAGGGAGCATTCCTCCACCTTACCAAAAAAAAAGAAAAACTTTTACCAGCGACTGAGACTTATCACCGCAGACAGGAGCAGATTATAGCAATTAATCAAGACTTGGAGAAAGTTCAAACTTGAGGTAACAGAAATTTGGTCCAGTTCAATGCAGCAAAGACTCAAGCAACCACGTTTACCAAGAGGGCCAATACGGCGGGCCCAGACATCATTAAAGCAGGATCGGCCATTCCTTCATCCACGTCAATCGGACTGCTGGGTGTCTCGGTCAACAGCAATATGTCCTGGCATGACCACGTTGCAACATCGCAAAATCAGCCTCCCAGAAGCGTGGTGCGCTATTTCGCAACTATAAAAACTGTATACACCGCAGTAGTTGCTCTTGCTCTACAAAGTGCAAATAAGCACCAAGCATACCAAAGCACACCCTAAAGTTGCTGGATGCCATTCAGAAGAGAGCTGTGCCTGTCGCCGGCGACCCGGAGTTGACTTGTAATCTGGATGGCCTGGAACACCGCAGACATGTGACCGAAATGTCTCTGTTTTACAGATACTTTCACGGCAGATGTTCCCAGGATTTGGCCGGCCTCATCCCGCCCCTGGCAAAGCCTGTCAGACCGTCACGACAGGTGTTAAGAGCGCACCAGTTCGTCGTACAACTGGAAACACCTATAACATCGCTCTACAAGAACTCCTTTGTCTGGGGCACTGCATCACTGTGGAACAGTGGAACTCACTCCCAGGACAACGGTTTAAACCTAATTACCCTACAACTGTTCAAGAACCGTGTCAATAAACATCTTCGCACATTCACCGGTCGTCGAGTGCTATAGGGTCTCCCTTTAGTATGTGTGCCACTGTCATAAAAAATAAAAAAAAAACAAAAATCATTTAATATCTGATTTTTGGAATTACTTTTTATAGAAATGGCACTCGTTCAGAGTTTTCTATTAGATATATGCGTATTCCTCCATTCTCATTGTTATATATATTTTATGACACATAATTTGAGATGTCATAATTTGAGTTGTCTGCTAAAAAGAAAACAAACACAGTTTCTTCGATGCCACCAGAGGCTTCATTGGACGGAGTTGGTGAATCTCTTGGTTCAGAAGTTGGTGTATCTGTAGCTAAATTTTTACCCGGTTGCATTTTTTATTTCCCTTTCTCTTTTGACTATCGGAGCCTATACCTCGATGTTCTTTAAGAAGATCGATGAGAGAAGCATCTAAGCTGCTACCAACATCAACAGTTTCGTTGCCTATTAAAACATCGTCGGTAATTCTCTTAAGCACTTGAACTGGATCAGGAGGATATAAACAAGTGGCTCTGAAACCTGTTATTAGGTTTTATCCTATTTTATCAGACACCGCTTTCCATAATTTGGAAAGCAACACTGGGTACTGTTCTTTTGGGAGGTTTCCGGGATACCGACTTTCCTTCCTCCAGTTGTCCAAAATTTGCCTCCACTTGGCCT
>JAEQML010067344.1:0-19188 GCA_016904865.1 Pissodes strobi
TTTTACTTAAGCCCAGACCAGGTTCTGGACCGACGAGGTGGCTCATTGAGCCTTGTTTTGCCAATTCATCGGCCCGTTCGTTGCCCTCGATGCCACTGTGCCCTGGAACCCATCTGAGTCTTACTTCCTTGCGCACAGCCAATCTGTCTAGGGCGTCTCTACATTCCTGAACTAGCTTACAGCTTGCACTGAGTCTTTGAATCGCCCTGAGAGCGGCTTGACTGTCCGAGTAAATATATAAACTGGTTGCTACTTCCAAAATAGTAAACATCTCCGCCTGGAAAACAGTGGCATATCTCCCCAGCGGGGTGCTTTCTCCTGATTTAGTGTCTAGGTATGCACCGGCTCCGGATGACTGTGTATTAGCCATCCATGAGCCGTCAGTGTACCATGCGTGTACGCCGCTCGGCGTACGTACCTGGCCTGACAGCCACTCTTCCCTTGATGGAAATTCCACTTGGAAATTCCTTCTCAGTCTTAATCTGCCATCTAGAATATTGCCTTTGGTCACAATGATTGGTAGATCCCTACTCATTTTGGCGGCAATAGTCGTATGGTCTTTCCCTGAGTAATCCGTTCGTCATAGGCCACTGTCGATCATCCTTTTGTGAGCCCAATCCAGATCGGGAGGTCCGGCAGCCCCAGGATGATGTTCAGTGCTGCTCCGGGAGTTGCTCTCAATGCTCCGGTAATACCCAAACAAGCCTGCCTTTGCAGTCTGGCCAGTTTCTGGGCATTAGTGGCTCTGGCCACCGCTGGCCACCAGACCACGGATCCGTAGAAAATCCTCGGTCTTATCACAGCAGTGTACAGCCACTGGAGGATGTAAGGTTTTAAACCCCACTTTTCCTACCTACCGTTCTCCTTAGTTGCCACATAATCGCGTTTGTCTTATTCACCACCTGTTCAACGTGTGCCTTCCACGTCAATTTACTATCTAAAATAACTCCCAAATATTTGACTTGTTGACTTAGGCTCAGTCTCATCTGGTAGAGTATGGGATGTATAAAACCTGTTAGATTTCGTTTCCTTGTGAAGAGAATGAGTTCGGTCTTCCCTGGGTTTACTGAGAAACCATTCTCCTCACACCAACCTTGAACTATCCGACACGCCACCTGCATACGCTCGCAGACCGTTCTCACGAACTTGCCGTGATCATTACTAGCCCGTCGTCAGCATATGCTTGGGCGTAGAATCCCTCAAAATTTAACCTTCTCAGAAGGCTGTCCATCACCAGGCACCACAAATGTGGCGAGAGGCAGCTGCCTTGTGAGCAACCCCCTCTTACCCCGGCTTTGACGCGAACTTCTCCCAGCGTGGCGGTGATCTTTTGGTCTTCCAGTGCCGTTTTTACCCACTTGACCAAATGAACTGGTGTTCTCTTGGCCTGGAGGGCTTGACAGATAGTTTCCGTTTTAGCCTTATAGAAAGCTCCTTCTACGTCAAAGAAGAGCGCTAGCGCCATTTCTTTGTTTTCTATTGCCTTTTTAGCCCTTCTAACTACAGAGTGGAGAGCCGTTTCAGTCGACTTCCCCCCTCTGTAGGCAAGCTGATTATCATGTAGAGGGGAATCAGTTAAGATCTCTTCCATGATGAACCTGTCATTCATTTTTTCCATTGTCTTAATTAAAAATGGAGTTAGACTTATAGGCCTAAAGGACTTGGGATAGGAATAGTCTCTCTTCCCTGCCTTGGGGATGAAGACGACATCCGCTGCTCTCCAAGCTTGTGGAACGTACCCTAGTGCTATGCTGGCCTCGAATACTCTCTTTAAGTAAGGGAGTAACGTGTCAAGGCCCGCCTGCAGCATCATGGGTATAATTCCATCCGGCCCTCCTGCCTTATATGGACTGAACTAGTATGTTGTAGATATGCTTTATATTTTTATGGATGATTCATGTTCGGGTCTGGCCCCAGGGTGTAAGTAGCACAAGTCCTTGTTTAGTGAACCTGAAAAACCTAAAATAACTGGAAAATGCTCGACGTTTCGAGGAACAAATCTGCCACCGTTGTGAAGAACGATAAATGCAAAAATGAAAATGGTTAGTAAATGCTCATGCACTAGCCGAAGTTTTGCATTAACCTTGACAAGATGACAAGAATAATGCCTGTTAGGTTGGTGTGATATGGAATTTATGCGTTTTTGAAGTGCTAACCATTTTCATTTTGAGATTACACGTTCTTGACAACGAGGACAGATTTTTTCACGAAACATCGATCATCTTCCAGTTCTTTTAGGGTTTTCAGCTTCGTTTTGGTCACTAAACTAGCACTTGTGCTATTTAAACCCTGGGGACAGGGCCAAAGTGGCCTTATTCAAGAAGCCTAAAACTTAGCAACAATTTGTCTGATGAATTGTAAGGCATGTGTTATATATGCATGCATTAACTGATCATAAAAATAACTTAATAACCCTAAAATGGACTATACATCAAGGCCGGATTTAAGCATAGGCTGTAGCCTATATAGTCCGTTCCACACTACAAAGGATAATTTTTGTGTCTATAGTTTTAGTTATGAAGCTAAAATAAAAAAGTTACAGCTAAATTATGTCGTACGACCGATTATATAAAATCTAAGCCACATTTGCTCAAAATATGTTGGTAATACACGTTTACCAGTCTGCTTAAATCAGACTGAGCCTTAGAAGTTTGAAGACGACGAATTGGTAAGTTCGGTGAAAAGAATTAAAGAAATTGTCGAGCGCGTGGGCGGAGCCTTCGATATCTAACGAAGGCTCCGGCCTGGGCCTTTCTCAAATTTTCTCTTTTGAAAAACATTCAGTTTAGTAATATTTTGGTTGAGAAGCAAAAGTCCTTGTTGGATCTTTTTCTATTATTTTATATTTTACTTTACTCGAAACAAAAATTAATATTTACTTTTTTCCAGTCTACAGAAATTTTAGCAGAGATTTCCGAGACATTACCAGCTCAGGCGGTTTCTTCCGCATCTGCCTTAACTGAGAGTGGAAATGGTTACTCGAAAAATGACTTCGGATCATGACCTGAGTTTATGACATAAAATAATATAGATGGTATAGGCTCCACACTTTGCAGCAAAGCGATAGATATGCACCAAGGAGTTTTCCAAAAACACTAAATACGGAACGGTGAAACCATAAAACGCACATGAGCCTGTTTTTCTCATATCAATGGACACGTCTACTGCTATGTATGCGAACCTTTGCACTCGTAGTTTACTCATGGTAATTATTGATATGAATTAACAGGAAATTTCTAAAACCACCTAAATGATGTAATTGATTTTGAAAGCCGCTCTAAAGAAGTGTGTGTATTGCTCAAGAAATTACACGACATGCAAACAATGTAGCAAAATACTGGTGAAGTACGATAGTTTTTGTCAGTGAAGGAGGTGTAGCAATCACAGAAAAAAAAACATGAAAACCGTGGGAGTGGTCATATAAACTACATATCCTATTATATTTGTCACACTAGCACAGTGAGAGAACGGCCTTAATAGCATAAATAACGCTAAATACAATAAATATGTAAATACGTTCGTTGAAGTTATCTATCCACGCTACTGTTTTGTTGGGGCGTGATTTAACCACTAAGCAATAGCAATGGAATGGATTATGTAAATTACGAGCTGTACGAATAAGGCTTGGAAATTCGACCGATATGGCATGTGGCGGCACGATCTGTTTTAGGCCGGTTTGAAACAATTAGACGATTATTTTGGATAAAAATATGTGTTGTCAGACAGGATACGCTTATAACTTTAAAACAAATATGTTAATCAGGTATTTAGTCTGGCAAAATTTATACACTTGAGTACATAGGACATATTTGAGTCAAGTTGATTGGAGGCAAATAATATAATTTTAATTGAATCATACTTGTAAATGCATCAATCAACTTCCTAGCTAGTCAAATACGTGATAAATAAATATTAGATACCTTAAAAACCTGCGGATATATTGAAAATATCACTTTCGTTTCTGCGCATATTTCACTTTTCGCATAGCCCTCCGCTCGCTTCGCTCGCTACAGGGGCTAAGAAAGGGGAACTAACTAAGTGCTAACCAAAACGAACCCAAAATCAAGAAAAAACTGTTTAGAAAAAGAAAATAAAAAAAGCAACAAGATTTGAACTCGGGCCGCCGACTCAAAACCTAACAATCTGGACCCCTCAACCATGACGCCTCTTGCTACAAACGAAGACATGGCGCGAATGCAAAATTGGTGCGCGCGCACGCAAGAACAAAAATGATATTTTCAATCTATCCACAAATTAAATTTAGTGGCTTGAAGTGGATGTCGTTCAATTTGCTTTATTCGTAATAGGCAAGATCTGTTAAGTGAAATCTGGTGTCAGTAATCGGTGACACCTGTAGCATTTTTATACATTACCAAATACAAAGGGTCACTTTGAATCGTTGTGGCGCCGAAAAAGTCACGAGGATCGGAAAAACAAAGACAACAGTTCGATAAAGAATTCTTAGGAGAAAAACACTTTAAATGCTTCTCTGTTTCGAAAACGTCGGAAAAATTGACTTATCAGCGAAAGTGTTAAAACTTCCATTTTTAGGTAAAATAAATAAATATTGTCTTTGAAAAAGCCGATTGATTATCTAACGAAAATTTGGGCCAAGAACTGAATAAACTGAATATTCAGAAAATCCCAAAATATTTTTAATATTTCGGCAAATTTATTAGTCTAAGCAGACAACTTTGCTTTGATGCATTATGGGAAACTTAAGGAAACACAACTTTTAATATTTTAACATGACGCTAAGGTTAAAATATGTAAATTTATACATTTGGAACACAAATCGGAAAATCTGGAGTGTTTTTTTGTGATTAAATGCAGTTTCTGGTGGATATTATGGCATATCTAGAGCTTATATTTTACTTTTAGCATATCGGTGTTAATGATTTTTTGTGGTAAGTAAATATATTTATTTGACTGAAATCTCACTTAAAACGACTTAAAAATGAAAAAATGGATCATGATCGGAGAATTTTTCAAGCGATTAGTAGTGACTTTTGTCGATTTTGTGGGAAATTTCCAAGTGAAATTTTACTTTAAAAATCGAAGTTATGACAAGTAATTTCTAAATATAGAACACTAGGAAATATTTGTATTTCATAATGACGCATTGCTGAAATTTTCATTTCTGTCGTGTAGTCTTAAGCACGCACACCGTTTGTTATATATTTCTATAATTAGTACTTCAACATATGCGATCACCCATATTTCAACAATGATGTTACATCATATGACGTGATGATTACAGTTCAAACCTACCTAGAGTAGGGGAATCCAATAGGGAATTTCCTGGACATACTCGAACGTGCCATATCAAGGTATGGTGGAATAATTACATGCTTAAATGCTGTTCAGTCTAAAATCCGACGATTTGAGCGTGACCTAATGACGTAGCAGGATCGCGAACTTGCAAAAAAAAATCGACACTTCGACATTGTCGAGCGCGGCCGATTACTTTTATATTTTGAAGGAACTAATTCAAGGATGGTGTTAAAACATAATCTGACAACTTGAGCGTGTACCAAATGAAGTAGCAGGGTCGCGAACCTGCAAAAAAAACATCACTGTGACTTTCTCGAACGTGGCTGGTTTCTTCTTTATTTTAAAGGTACTTATTCAAGGATGGTGGGAAAAAACATAACCTGACAATTTGAGCGTGACCTGCGAAAAGTGAAATATGCGCAGGAACGAAAGTAATATTTTCAATCTATCCGCAGGTTTTTTAGGTATCTAATATTTATTTATCAAGTATGATTCAAGTAGGGTCGCAAACCTGCAAAAAAAGTCACTTCGACAATCTCGTGCGCGGCCAATTTAATTTTTACTAAATGAAAAAACCTTTGTATTCCATGCAAAAATTTTAATCCAAAAAGGACGTCTAATCAGCGTAACAGAGCGCTTTCGGCCTTAGCCATCATCAGTGTTACCTGCAAAGTGAGTAAAAGAACCACCCATTAGTGGAAACCAGCATAGGCTGTAACATTTTTTTGGGTTGAACAAAGTAAAGTTGCAATAATTGTCAGTGACCTATGGTGAAATAAAAAATGAAATTGAATTTTAAGTTTGACTTTTTTGAGTTCTGAATTTATTAAGATAAAATGGTAATTAAAACTGTTAATTGGAGAAAGATGAGTTTAATTTTTAAATGTAATTTTAAGCAGAAGGAAAAGAAAATGGTGGAAGTTTTTTCACTCACTTGTCAGTTGGAACAAAAGATATCCACAAGAGGCACAAACAACATCAAAACGACAACGATCACATCAAAATTTAAAAAACACTCTACATTATAAGAAAGGTTCACATAATTTAAACATTTAACAAATTAAAGCCAGACGTGGAAACCACGCTTTGATGGTATAACAAACATGTCTCTGTCGACAAGCTTGACAAGTAAACCGAAGACCGCAGCCGCAAAAGCAAATACGTCAAAACTTGGCGGTAGTTTTAAATTTTAAACAATGGTGATGTGAGAGAGAGGAAAGGTGTTGAGCAACTAATTTTACAAAATTTTAACTTAGATTGTAGAAGAAATACCACTGTGCCAGACTAGACCCGACAAATTGATTTGTCTGAGACAAACTAGATTCATTAATTATCAGAAAGGTTTAGATTTAAATTAGTTAACCAGATGGGTGTAAGTTTGAATGGAGGAATATTTGGTAAAGTAGGGGGCTAGTAAAATGTTAAAGAGATGATATTAATTCAAATTAACCCCACTCGAAGAAAAAAGGAAGCTTGACTAATTCGGGGCAGAAATTAGTCTGGCCTAGTTCGACTCGGAGAAATGAGATATGTAAAAATTTATAAGAGCTTGGTTATTTGAGATGAGATTAGCTTGGGCCAACTCTACTCCATGAAAGAGGAAGAAATGGAAAAGCTTAACTAATTGAGAGAAGAAATTAGCCTGGGCTAATTCTACTCAAGAAATGAAAGAGAAAAGGAAGGAAGAACTTAACTAATTTAGAGAAGAAATTAGCCTGGGCTAAATCTACTCAAGGTTGACAGAGGAAGAATCAGAAAAGCTTAACTAATTAAGAGAAGAGCTAACCTGGGGCTAGCTCCACTCAGGAAAATGGAAAGAAAAGAAGGAAAGGAAAGCTCAACTACTAAGGAGAAGAGACTGGCCTGAGCTAGCTCAACCTGGTAAAAAACAACCAAAATTTCTTATTTTATAAGTATTAAAAGTTATTTTTATGTATTTTATGAGAGAACAAAGTGCTTAATTAAGTGAAAAAATTTGACGGTGTGTAGACCGAGGTACTTCAATCAAGAAGTCGCCTGTGTAAAGGTATATAAGATCTGTTCAGATTAACTTGAGTATTAAGGCAATGGTTATTAGTATTCAGCTCGCTGTTGATCTCGATGTCTTCCAGAAAATCCAGTCTATTGTAGTTTTTAGATGAGATGTTATGGAGGATTTTAACGTTGGCGTTAGGACTGAAACCATGGTTATGGTCACGCAGGTGTTCACCAAAAGCAGAGTTCCTGTTCCTATTTAAATGTTCACCAATGCGAACTCTGAGGGGTCTGCATGTTCTACCTATATATGTGCTATCGCAAGAATTGCAAGACAATTTATAAATCCCACTTTTTGAAAGAGTTTCGATTTTATCCTTTGAATTGGTTAAAAAAGTTTGTAATTTATTTTTATTTTTGTATGAGATTAAAGCATTACTGACATAATGGCGAATGGTTTTTGAAACTAAATTACTAGTCTGAATGTCAAGAAATGGTATGGAGAAATATTTTTTGGAAGAATTATCTACAAGACCGTTCGAGAGTTCCCTTCTAAGTTTTTTAATTTTTGTTTTATTGATTAGCTTATCAATAAGACCGGGATCAAATTGATTGTTAAAGGCGATCTGTTTAATTATATTGACCTCTTTGTTGTATTCGATCATAGACAGTGGTACATTAAGTAACCTATTGACATAGCAATGAAAGGCTGCCATTTTGTGTTGCCACGGATGGTGGGACATGTTTGTCATACCATCAAAACGTGGTTTCCACGTCTGGCTTTAATTTGTTAAATGTTTAAATTATGTGAACCTTTCTTATAATGTAGAGTGTTTTTTAAATTTTGATGTGACCGTTGTCGTTTTGATGTTGTTTGTGCCTCTTGTGGATATCTTTTGTTCCAACTGACAAGTGAGTGAAAAAACTTCCACCATTTTCTTTTCCTTCTGCTTAAAATTACATTTAAAAATTAAACTCATCTTTCTCCAATTAACAGTTTTAATTACCATTTTATCTTAATAAATTCAGAACTCAAAAAAGTCAAACTTAAAATTCAATTTCATTTTTTATTTCACCATAGGTCACTGACAATTATTGCAACTTTACTTTGTTCAACCCAAAAAAATGTTACAGCCTATGCTGGTTTCCACTAATGGGTGGTTCTTTTACTCACTTTGCAGGTAACACTGATGATGGCTAAGGCCGAAAGCGCTCTGTTACGCTGATTAGACGTCCTTTTTGGATTAAAATTTTTGCATGGAATACAAAGGTTTTTTCATTTAGTACATTTCGTACATGCACACAGCCTTCACTCTTCATTCAATTTAATTTTTATTTTGAAATACGTTCACTTCCATCGGACAAGACCGTCAGATCAACACACCTCAAGAATGCGGGACACGTAGGGTATATAGTATCAATAGCTGACGCGTTCGCGTATTTTTTCATTACAGTTTTTTTTAACACGTTTGCAGGGCTCTACTTTCCAAGCCCACCGCTAAAAATGAATACATTATATGACTTTTCCTTCTTATCATAATCATTTTCAAAGCTCAATAGGTTGTCGCCACGTTCGAGAATACCGCCGTTTTGCTGCGTGGGCTCCCCTACTTCTATGCTTGTGCACTGGGGCGCACTATCCTTCTATGTCTTCCCACCCAGCAGCTGCACATCGCCAATAGGTGCACGGTTATAATATAGTCGTTTTCAGCTGGCGGTGCTGGACAATTAAAAATTTTAGTACGTCTTAAAATCGAAGTTTTGGAGGGTTTCTTGGATTACATATTATAGAATACTGATTGATATTGAGCTAGTCTCTATTTAGATTCAATAATAATTATAATTTTAATGATATTTTTTATGGCAGTGGCACACACATTAAAGGGAGATCCTATGATGTGTGTGAAGATGTTTATTGGCACGGTTTTTGAATAGTTGTAGGTTATAATTAGGAGGAGACAGATTTCCTGGGAGTGAGTTCCACAGTGATGCAGTGCACCAGAGAACGGAGTTCATGTTAAGCGATGTTCTATTTGTTTCCAGTTGTACGACGAACTGGTGCACTCTTGCCAGCTGGCGTGACTGTCTTACAGGCCCTGCCAAGGGCGGAATGACGCAGGTCAAATGCTGGGAACATCTGCCGTGAAAGTATCTGTAAAACAGGGTTATATCGACCACATGTATTCGGTGTTCCAGACTATCCAGATTCCGGGTCAATTCCGGGTCGCCGATGAGACGCACAGCTATCTCCTGAATGGAATCCAGCAGCTTTAGGGTGTGCTTTGGTACATCACCCCAGATATGTGAGCAAGTACGGTCTTATTTGCGTTTCGTGTAGCAAGATCGTCTGCTGCGGTGTATATAGTTTTTGGCTGCGAAATAGCGCACCAAGCTTTTTGGAGGCTGAATTGGTCATGCCAGGACATATTGCTGTTAATAGAAACACCCAGTAGTCGGATTGACGAGGATGATCAAATAGTCGATCTTGCCATAATGCTGTCAGGGCCCGCCGTATTGGCCCTCTTGGTAAATGTGGTTGTTTGGGTCTTTGCTGCATTGAACTGGCCCAAATTTCTGTCGCCCCAAGTTTGAACTTTCTCCGGGTCTTGGTTAATTGCTCTTATCTGCTCCTGTCTGAGGTGATAAGTCTCAGGTGATCTAAATTGAGAGACAAGGGTACTGTCATCGGCAAAACTCTAAACAGGATTATTTGTTTCGGTCAGAAGTTCATTAATATACATGAGGAATAGATTCGGTGAAACTATTGCGCCCTGGGGTATGCCCGCGATAATGGTGAATGTGTCTGAGATGTGTCCATTAACTGTAACGTGCAAAGATCATTTCTTATGGAAAGTACAAGCCAGATGCAGAGAGAGGCTGGCAGTCCGAAGAACGGCAGTTTGTTGAGCAGTCCATCAAACCAAACTCTGTCGAATGCCTTCGAAATATCCAACGCAATCGCTCGAGACTCTTCGTAGTTCTCAGTTGCCCAACTATATCCCCATTATTGTCCCATTAAAAACCCACTTACTTGTAACTATATTTTTTTATTAGGTTTATCAACCAATTTCCAAGCATTGTTTGCATTGGATGCACTAATCTCATTGTTAATTGCTTTTCGCCATGAGGCACTTCTGGCACTTGCCAGTGCTTCGGTGTTCTAAATTATAGAGTTGGCACAGCAAATTCTGAATGGTAGACAGTATACAATCGTCATAATTTTCTGGTTTTGTTTTTACATGTTTAGGATACATGGATTCATGATTTTTACATTCACACTTACTTGTTTCAATTTCACATTCACTTCTTTAAATTTACCCTTCTCTTAATATATTTTTACTACTTTTCTCTTGAAGGTGAAAGCCTTAGCTGATATATTTTCTGAGTTATGACCAGCATCTTCACCTTCATCGTCTGGCAATGTCTTCAAGCAGGCACAGCTTCTGGTATAGTCGATGCAGTAGGAACATTTGATGCAAGATTGTGTGAGAACCTGTCATCTAAAATAAGGCATACCTGTCTATTTTCAGGTTATGCTTACCTAAGTCTAAAAGCCTGTACTCAATACTATTTGTCTCAGAAAATCCAATACAAATGTATTATTTCATTTTGTCTTCAAGCGTCTTCCTTTTAATATCAAGTATGTGAACATAAGCACGGCATTAAAAATTATAAGATCGCTGACAGCTACTTTCTTTGTCGGTGAACCGTTAAGAAGATAAACTTGTCTATTGGCAGCTTCTGCTCACATCTGTTTAAGAGTATCTAAGTCAATAAGCATTGAATATACTTTTACAAATTTGGTTCCATTGTGATGCTTGGACACTCCATTCTGCTTAGATCTATAGGGCCCTGCTACTTCTTGTTTAACACCACGATATTTGAGAACCTCCTTTCAACGATGTTTACAGTATTCTCCCCTTTTGTCGGTCCCTAAAATATTTATTCTTCGTTCGGTTTTATTTACTACTATTCTGCAGACTTATATATGTCCAGGACTTCACTTTTATTTTTAAGAACATAGCAAAATATTTTTCTAGTATTGTCATGATTCCACCCATAGGGCCCTACAATATCCGACTGGATTAAACCAACTTTATTCGCGCAACACCTTTATCTTTCTTATAGAAAAAGACTATCTAGCTTGTTTGCATTTGATTTAAATCTCAGAAGTCCTTACTGGTTTTTTATTTTCATTATGCAATACACCAATTGCTAAGCCATTTTAGAGCAAAGCCATACTGTAATGATTGCAGTGCAATAAGGGGCTAAGGCTATGCTTCTGAGAACCTTGTAATCTTGCTATATTCACACATTCTGTCATAATATTCAACCTAACTATACCATCCACATTCGTTGCAGTAGCTACAAGTTATGCACTAATGCTACACTAATTTTCATCAATTATTTTGCTTCCTTCTGAGTAAAAATGCACACAATGTCCTTTGGAGGTGATTGAATTCACAGATAACATGTTACTGAAAGGTTTCGAACATATTTAATCTTGGATACGTTTAAATCAGTATTGCTTAAAATTTATAACACTATTTCCAATTGCATGCACATCTACCCCGAATCTTCATTTGTTAGATCCGAAAAAAGATCTGTATTTTCACTCATCTTAAAAAAGCACTACTATCAATATACCAGGCTGAGCCATGAACATTATTTACGCTCAAAGCTGTAGCCAATTGGGATTTCTTTCCGCTTTTATCAAAATTATTTTTATTGACTTTTTAAAAATTATTTTTATTTATAAGGCACTCATTCTTGTAATGATCTTTTTGTTTGCAGCTCCAATACCAGTGCTTTTTCTATAGATAATAATAGTTGTTAAGACAGAGCCATGACTTCATTAACATACAATTCTATTGCACTAAAATTCTCTAGTTATTTATGGAACACAATTTTTTTAAGTGCCCAAGTCGCCTGTGAAGTCCTTTGTCTTCAAGTGCATTTGCTTGCATCACACGAAGGTACGTCGGTTTAACTAGAGAATTATTTTTGAGCTTTATCCCTCCCGACGGGATCTTATAGTACTGCCCTAGATAACCCAACTACAGATCCGAAAGCGCATGAAATATCGTATCTCATTTTATGACGCGTCTATCCGCGGAGTTGAATTCCCGCACAAAGTAGTTTTAAACCTGCGGCTGGCAATTACTAAACGACTGGCCGCACCAAAAACCAATTTTATTTATGTATATGTGAGTATCATTATGGTCTATTGTGCTACAAGTGCTGAAAATAAGACACACGCATGAGACTTTATGACACCAAACTGTCTCATTCGTGTGAAAAGCCTTTTCAGCACGCGTAGCACACTATACTTTTTCTACGACTGCTACATAAAGTGTGGCAAGTATAACTGGAACAGCGGAAAGAATGCGGACAAAAAATTGGCGATGTTGTCGATAACTTTAACATTTTTTGAAAATCAATATTTAAACCTATTATTTAGATAAACACATAATTTAATATACTCATTAACTTATTGAAAATAAAAAGTAATATCTAAACTGGAACTTTACTATTATTTCAACTTTAATTCATAATATATTTTATACATTATCAATTTAAATAAATTTGGGACATTTATATCTATTTGCCCGACACATAAGGCAACAGGTGCGTCCGTCAAGCCTCTTCCTCGTGACAAAGTGCATCAAGGCGATTGGATGCAAGCAATTTTTCCTCTCTTCTCTCTTCGCTCCTCAAACGTCGCTGTTCCAAATAGGTTTGCTACACTTTACAGGGTGCCCCACTGGAAGTGTGGTAGAATAGTATATTGTGCAACAAGTGTTGAAAATAACACTTTTCGCATGAGTGTGAAGTTTGATGGCACGAGCCGTAGGCGAGTAACATAAATCACACAACTGTGAAAACTGATTTTCACACGCGTTGCATACTATACTTTTCCTACGACTACAAATCATATTTATATTTATTATAATATAATATATCAAGCATCTTGTCTTTAAATTAAAATTTATAGTTTACAAAGACCATACAAACACTTCTACAGCAATGTATGTAACTAGTTGATGAGTATAAGGTATTGAAATGCCAGGGCTGGGACAATCCTTTTAGGGTTTCGTCCCTCATTCTAGGATTTCCCCCTTAATTTTTGGAGTTATTATTTTCATATCTTTGAAAAAGGCGCCATTCACCGGCGGTCTCCTCTTATGGCTTTGCGTTCCCTCGGGGGACCCCTTTTTTACATATTCGGAAAAGGGAGCATACGGGGTTGAAGCCCTAAATTGGGGCTCCCTGAGGCCCATAGCCCTGAAATGGGGCCCCTGGTACGGGGCCCATTCTTTACAGATTTTAAAATGGGGCCTTCGAGGGCGAAGCTTTTGAATGGGGCCGCCGGTGTGGGAGCCTTATATTTGACAAATTTGGAAAAGAGGCCCCTGAAGCGAAGCCCTAAAATGAGGCCCCAGGGGGGCGAAACCCTAGCATGAAGCCTATAGTACGGGAGTCCCATTTATTACAGATTTAGGAGTGGTCGAGCCTCTGGGGGCGAAGCCCTAAAATTGGGCCCCAAGCCTTAAAAGGGAGCCCCTGGTATGAGAGTCCCATTTTCTACAATTATGCAAAAAGGGGTTCGGGGGGGGGGGGGGGGAAGCCCTAAAATTGGATCCCCTTCTTTAGAGGTCTGGGAATGGGACCTCTGAGGGCGAAGCTCTAAAACGAAGACGAAGCCCTTTAATCTAAATACCGGAATAAACGTGTGAAATGTCCAGTTTCAATAAGATTGAATATGACTCCGTACTATTCCCCTTGTGATTGTGTTGCGACTTAGAACGCTTTTTCCATACGGACCCGCACTAAACTGTAGATAGCCAAAACCTGTTCAAGCCATCTACGACCATGAGTCCTTCGCTGCGAAGTTTGTTGCACGCATTTAAATAAATACCCGCTTACGCATCTGTTTTAGGTTATCTGGGGTTCTGCTGTCAACATTAGATGCCCACTGTTTACTTATACAGTTCAAAAGTTCGTCTACCTTTAACAATACGGTCGTTTATAATGTTCGTCACATTTAAGTTTTTCGACGCTGGTCCCTATGTTAATTTCGTTAAGCGCTATTTTTAACTTTCATCAAAAACCACCTCTCATATTTCCAAAATTTCTTCCACCATTTCGAACCTAGGTGCATAACCTGTCAAATATTAACGTTACAAGTCGCAATATTGTAGAAAGTAACACAGGATCAAATTAACTTATTTCCAATCGTAAATCATCGGGAAATCAAAAATAATCAATATCAGATAGCGAGTATCTTTAACTTAACATTGATTGATTGACCGATTGCACGGGTTGAGCCCTACCTTAAAAGGAAGGTTTATGTGAGATATGTCTTTAGTTATTATAGATTCTTCTTTCCTCGAAGAAATACCCGAAAAGTATTTTAAGGTATATAAAAACGATGTAATATTTGGACATTCTGAAGAAAATTGTTAAGCACTTGGATCGGGATCTCAGAGTGGTATGGCAAAAATTGTAGTATGCCATCCTCTGCAAATAAATTTTTTACCAATGTGATATTATTAAAAAATTTACTTTTAGTCAGTAATAGCTAAGACTCGAATCGAGATTATCATCATAAAATTAACATATCTAATGAGTCTGCTGGTCCGTCTTGAAATAATACAACTGAACAACATTACTGGACCAATGGATCTGTTGGGTTAATGCTTGATTTAAAATTGGCAAAAAGAGAAGAATTTAACAAGCGAACGTGCAAAAAACAACTTTGTACCTAGAGATGTGTGGTATCCCAAATATCGAAATTTATTACAAACCTACAGACAAGACAATGAAAAAAATTTAAAAGGTTAAAAAAAAAAACAGGAGAATCAAAAATTACGTCGGAGTTTTTTGACATGATGGATAACGTCCTAAGTATCAAAGCGTCCTGTATACCTTCAGTGAAAACTAAGTTCATCAATTAATATTCATAATTTCTATGGCATCAATGCCATAGATCATTCATCAGAATTATTGTTGGAACCATCAACAAAACATTTAGATGATAATGATTTACAGCCAACATCAAAGAGACATGGGCAAATGGAAGGAAAAAAAACTGAAGCAAAAAAAAATTGATGCATTAAATAACTTGGCAGATGCCATTTAAAGCACTGCTAGTAACAAAAATTATAAATTGATTACCATTAAAAAATTAAATGAATTTTATCTTGAAATAATTATCGAGATATTTATACCCTAAGACTGATAATTCTGTTCTTGTCCATTATTACCATTATGTGCCATAAGTGTAGAGTACTTCTTGTGCCAATAATCTTACATTGTATTCTATAAATAAGGTGCAAAATGATAAGGTACTCCTTATCATTTTGCAGTTATTGTTAAGTTTTTTTATGCTTCAAAATCAACTTGTGTTTGTTTCCTATACTTGTAGAGAATATTTTATAAACTATTACAATTAATTCAAAGAAATGTAAACTCTGTACAACAAAGTTTAATAATGTATATTACAAACTTTTCATTTTAAACTAGTCGTGTTATTTATAATGAAGGATATACATGAAAACGTACAAATCACTTAGTACATAATAAATGCAACATAATATTGTCCCTTTTATTTTTACTAAGTGAATTAATTTAACTTATCTAGCAGAGATTCGTTGTCTGTTAGTTGGATTAGTAGCATCATCAGCTTCAATATCACAAAGTATCCAAATGTCTTAATCTAAAATCATGATACTTATTGAAAGTAAACAAAACATGACAAAAATTGATAGCCTGGAAAATTTAATTTTGTGCAATTCTTGTATACCCGCGAAACCACTCATTCGTCAAGAAGATAATCCTATACCAACTATAAGATTCTCTTCACCGCCGCACATGATACCCCAATAGAAAGATTTAATAACGATTAACGATTAATTGATTAATGAAGGAAAAAAATTAATCCACGTAAAACTCATTTATAGAATAATAAGGTCTTTCTAGTAGATAAGCTTTCGTTTTTTCACGAAATTTAGCAAATGTAGGGATGGATTTAAGATGAAGCGGGAGTGCATTGTATAACTCTTGATGGAGTTATAAAGAATAGAATTTTTTGTTAATTCAGAGGAAGGAAAAGGAAGGCTGACTCGAATTTCTCATTGGGTACTCATGTTGTGGCCTTTCGGGAAATATGGTTCGATATTTGCGCATTAAACAAGTTGTTTCTAAAATAAACAAAGCAGGAAGCGTAAGAATTTTATATTTTTTAAAGTAGTATTTGCAAGGAGCTCTGCCATTAAGACCAAATAAATAACGAATTGCTCTCTTTTGAAGTTTGAAAATTTATAAAAAAGTTACAGCAGCCCCAAAAAGGAAGGCCGTAGCGAAGATGAGATTCAAACAAAGAGAAGTAAGTGAGCCTGGCAGTAAACAAATTTGGTTCCTTCATAACTGATCGAATTGCGAAGCAGGCCGAAGATAGTTTTCTTGTTAAAGAATCAATATGTGCGGACCACGTAAGGTTGGCACTAATATTCAAACCTAGATATTTAGCCGATTCAACATATTTAATATAGCTGTTGTGAAGTAGCAAAGGTTGATGTAAGGTTGTTTTATAAGATAAGGCTACCGTTTTATCAACGTTGAAACACATCCAATTTGAGTCAGATCAAGTTTTGATTGTGACGAGATCGCTGGAGATATTAGAGTGTAGGGAGAAAGTATTAGAATCACTCCAAGTTATGCTTGTGTCGTCAGCAAAGAGGGAAATTTTACCACTGATTTATAGGTATGTGATGTCATTAATGTATATTAGAAACAGGACAGGCCCAAGAACAGAGCCCTGTCGAACTCCACTGATAATTATTAATCTGCAATCAGAACCGTTCGCTCTAGCAAACTGCTGTCTATTTTCAAGATAAGATTGAAACTAGTTCAAAGGAATACCACGGATTCCATTTGAGTTTTCTTAACAAGATGTCATGACAAACACAGTCAAACGCTTTAGCGTATTCACAGAGGACTGTAGCAGTGAGGAGATTTTTGTTAAGGGATGAGTAAACATCGTGAAGCAACAAGAACATGGCGTCATTAGTACACTTGTTTGGTAAAAATCCGAACTGTTCCGGAGACAGCATGTCATGTCTAAGGAGAAATGACATGAGGCGATTTTTTAATAACTTTTCAATGATTTTAAAGAGCACAGGCAACAGAGCAATTGGCCGATAATTGCATAAGACATCCTTTTCACCTCCCTTATGAAGAGGAATAATTATCGCAGCTTTGAGGTATTCGGGAAAACCACCTTTCGTGAAGGACGCATTAATTAAGGAAGCTAGGACATCCAGAACTGGAAGTATTTGTTTTGTCTCTAAGATCGTTAATAATGGACCAGGTCTCCTTGGATACGTTTTTAGTAGTTGATAAACGATTTTGATAATATAGTTTCTTTGCTGTATTGATTAGTTTTAGGTAGATCTTCCTATAATTCGAAATGAATTCAAGAACTTGAATGGCGTTAGTGATTTTTTTTTATATATAAGAGGGAACGCATATTTTCTGCAGATATGCGTAGGCCTTACGTCGTCCATGGTTTATAACATTTAGGTTTAACGGTTTTAAGCGGGAAGGCTTTATTGAATGCATTTATAATTTTATTTAAGAAACCACTAGTCAGAATCCAGTTCACCTGATTCAAAATTCCAGTTCGTCTTTAGGTAAAAGTTACGAAAGGATGCAAAATTGGAGGCTGAGAAGATTCTACCTAGGTAGCGGGTTTTTTGTTGAGGGCCTATAAGAAATATTGAATTTGGAGATTACTGCCTCATGATCAGAGAGACCCGCGCTAGTTACTGTCGATTGGACATCAGTTGGAGGAAAGTCGGATGCAACGTAATCAATGATAGAAGAGGAATTGTTAAAAATCCCAGTTGGAGAGATTACATGCATTAAAAGATCAAAAGAGTCAAAAATAGCAATTAATGATTTTTAGGCAGCACAAGCGGTAGCGTAGTCAATATTTAAATCACCGCACAAAATTTTCTTGCCTTTTACCGGCAGACCGTCTAGCAAGCTTAGCAGGTTATTAAAAAACAATTGCACTTCGGAATTTGGCGCTGTATATATACAAATTACGTGTAAATCAAAGTTCTTATTGTATACAATGGAAAATTCTAAGAAGTTATCCGATTGGAGATGATCAAATTTAGTTACAGTGGAGAAGCTCTCGTTTTAGGAAAGAATCAGTGTTCCCCCATGAGCCGAGTTTTTTTGTTATATCTGGCTATTGTGGAGTACTTTTCAACATAAAGCGGTTCATTCTCACTTAGCCAGGGCTCTGTAATTGCAACTAGTTGGGGGAACCCTGATACCTCCAAAAACAAAAGCAATTCATCAGCCTTGTTTCACAATGAGGCAACATTAATAAGAACCATACTAAACCTGGCGTCAGGATTAGAGGAACCTAGTCGCTGATGACACGTCAAGCTGCTTAAAAATTTTTCTTCGGGGAACCACTGGAGAAGTATTTTTGGTGAGCCTCTCTGGACTTCTGAAGCTGAATCGTCCTCTCCGAAACAACATGGGATCTGTAGGTATGAAAATCTGCCTCCACTTCAGTGTTTAAACCCATATGCATCATGAAAGTCGTGGTAGACCTTACGTAATGTGTCATCCTGGATTGGCAGTCCTTCAGATGCTAGGAATAATCTGATGCTTATGTTGGTAAATCCCTCGTTGCATACCGAGACAGGTTGGTTATGCAAATAGGCAAGGTACAACCTAATGGCTCTGAAGATAGCAGGTTCCCTTAGCCTTGCCATAAGGAAACGATTACTAGAGTCGTTAGACTTACTGGCGGCCAGTGTTGATTTAACTTTTGGGGGAGACATCGGGTCCAGAGAAAAGGACGGTTTATGGGGTGATTCCTTAGACAGTTTAATTTCGACATCGCTCATAAGGGCA
>JAEQML010067345.1:0-19188 GCA_016904865.1 Pissodes strobi
AGTGCTAAAGCCGATTTCTGGACATTGAGAACCAAAAGATTAATTCTGGAGGCGAATAAGAATGGGTATGATATCAGGCTGGCCTGGATCCCAGGGCATGCAGGTATTCCGGGAAATATGGAGGCGGACACTTTAGCCAATGTTGGTAGAATCTTGAACGTACCTAAAGCGATGGATTTAGATCCCAATGAAATTACTAACGTCATTAAAGCAAACTTAAAAGAAAAATTTTCAGAACATTGGTCTGCAATGGTGCTTAATAAAAATTATAGATACTTAAAGGTTCAATCGGAATTTCCATGCAAAAAATGGTTTTCATGCTTGCCTTATGTAGATAGAAGACATATAACAACCGTTATTAGAATGCGAACAGGGCATTGTTTGACTGGAGAATTTCTGCATAAGTTGAAACTCAAAGAGAGTCCTTATTGCGAATGCGGTAGAATCGATGATCTTAATCATATATTTTTTGAATGTCCTATTAGGAGCATCGCAAACTTAAACTTGTATAATGAATTCATCAATATGCACTTTCCTACACCAATTTCTATATATGGGATTATATCTAAACCATGCTTACAAGCAACCAGTTTAATCATTCAGTTCTTGAATTATAATAAAATTAAATTATAATGCTCAACTTGTAATCCTTTTTTTGCTTCCAGATTTTCAATGTGTACTGTTTATATATGTGTCCAATCTCCTATGTTGTGTTGTCCAGACTAATATAGCCCCCTCATCGTTACAATTTAGTCAGCTTAAAAGCAATAATAATAACCAAATGTTGACAAGTTTTAGCGTTACGCAAGAGTTTAATGCAATATGATTGGTGGCCACGATATGGTTTAGAGCCAGTCAACGTCGAGGTCACCCCCTAATCGTGCTGGCAAATTGCCTTGCAGCAGTGCCATAAAACAAACAAGAAAAGAAAGAAAAAGAAAGGTTAGGGACTATGACGTTTTCTTAATTATGTGTTTTATGATGTATAATTTTAAATACTTTGTAATACCATTGAATGCAAGAAATAAAGATATTATTATTATTAACTATCCCAAGACTAACCGAAACTAACCTAAAATTAAGAAAAAAAATGTAAATTAATATAAAACAAACATAACCTTAAAGAAAGGTAAATAAAACCGTTGTCGCGACCGACGGGAATCGAACCCGAAGCACAGAAATGACAGGCAAAACCTCTACCTACCACACTACCGAGGCGTTGAAGAAATTTCGCTAGAACGTAAATACATGGATAATTCCGATATTTCGGCCATATTACGTATGCACGGTATCGCATAGAAAATTTGGCCCTATCCCTAGAGGCTTGTATGATTTTTAATATTCGGTTTTGGCCTCCCTTCCCTTGTCAAAGATTTTAGGTCGTGAGGAATTTCGTCGATTTGAGTGAGGAGTGAGGAAATCGATAGCATACTGTTGGCTGTTGGCAACACTGCTGGAGACAAGAGACAAGGGAAGGGAATCAAACAAAACAAATAAAGTCAAAAGTTAGCTCACGACTCCACAAAGCACAATTTTGGAATATTTTGTGAACTCTGGAAATTAGTCTAGTCTCGATTTTCCAGTGGAAATAAATATCCACCAGTTCCAATATGACCATGTGTAGCAGTAATAATAAGAGTAAGCCAATGCCACAGTTAAATCTTCTGGATAGTTTTCCAAGTATAGTTAAAGAGGAAACTTATTCGGAGCTTGATAATCTTAATGCATCTTTGATTAAAGAAGAAAAGGTTCAGGGTCTTATTGAGTAAGTATGTCAAATGTTTTCCAAAAAGGCTCGGATGCTTAGTCTTTCATGTTTTGTATGTGGGTGATTAATTATTATATACTTAGGTACATGGAAAGAGGACTCATATGATAGAATCATACTCTTTCCTATCAGCAAACTTATCTGTGTTGCTGAAAACCATATTATTAAAATCGAACAGGATTAAGTAACTATGATTTTAATGATTATTATTGTCACATGAAAAACCTTCCTTCAAACTCATAAATCTTCTACAAAACTAGTTTTGGTGTATTACCCTATGTTTTTTATTTGTGATAAATGAAACATGGTATATTGGCTTTCTTTTTTTTCTTTTTATACCTACCTAAGTGAACTTGCGTTTTGCAATTTTAAAATTTTATGGATTCTATTAACACTAGAATATGATAAACACGTACATTGGTAATCTGAAAGTGAATTAATTTTATTTTATAGAAAGTCAAATCAGACAAAATACTCTGATGATTATTTGAGTCAATCCAACTTTATAAGTCATGAAGAAGTTCATATTAAAATTGAAGATGAAGAGGATGTATCAGATTCCAAGTAAGTAATTTAAGATTATATTATTTATTCACAAGTTTTATGCATTGTGATGTTTATAGGTTACATGATTTGCACTAAAAATGAGGTGATATAAATTCAATATAATTTTCTAATCAAACACCTCGAGAACTGAATGTTTGTCTGTGCTAGAAGTATTCTATTAATAACAGTTCATCAATAAGTAAAAACAGTCAAATACTGCAAAAGATTAGTCTAACCGATACTGAGGCTCAAATATATGTAAACTCTATTACATTTACTATACGCTCCTGAGGAAAAATGGTGTAAATACTGTAAAAATGGTGTTACATCTGGTGTTAAGTGTATAATTTGTAAATACATGTTTTGTAGTGCTTGTGCCCTAAGAGTAACAGGGCTAAAAATAATGAGTGGTAGCAAAAAATCTAGTTAAATGTAGGTACCTGTGGCGGCAAATCCAAAAAACGCAAACAGAGGAGGAAGTTCAAGAGTCGTAATAATGATAAGGAAGCAAAAAGTGTGGAAATTCGTTACCTAAGACAGTTATTGGAAGAAATGATTGATAAGAATAATATACTAAAACAAAATAACAGTCTTTTAGTAGAGAAAATTGTAAGGTTGGAAATCCAAAGCCTGCAAGAATGTGGATCGGTAAACACAAACGAAAAAAAATGTAACCAATAATAAACAAACATACAAAGAAAAATTGGCACCAGTGCAATCAAATCAACATGGCAGCAGGCAAGTAGGCCAAATGACCCGACAAGAAACACCATCAGTAGATCAAATACCCAAAACGTAACCTCAAACCCAAACATTTACAAAAAACCTCGTAAATTAAAACATAAACAAAAATATGGAATCCAAAAGTGATGATCATGACATTTTCGAAGATTTCCAACAACCTAGATACTACAGAAATAGGAAACCCAAACCAAAAAAGCTTGGTACGCCTACAAATAAAGAAACTAAATGCTTCGCTGGAGGGGATGTGTAAGGCTGTACATTTACAGGGTTAAAAGAGGTGAATCCGAAGCTATGTTTAATAGATATATAAAGGACAAACGTGGGTCTGAAAACGTGAATGTCACAGTTAAGGAACTAGCAATGGCGGAAAATCAATTAAAAGCTTTTGTAGTGGTAGCCCCAATACAAAAGAACGATGAAATGTATGATTAGACATTCTGGCCGAGCAACGTATTCGACTTTTGTATACATCAAGATAAATAAATAAATAAATGTTTATTTATGGATTTACCATTTAACAATAAAATCCTAAAAATATTCAAATACAGTAATGGTCTTATATAATCTACATAATTCAACAAATACATAAAATAGGAAAAATCACACTTTATAAAAATATTTCTAACTTTTCTCCTAAATGAACTTAAAGGCATGGAAAAAAGTTAATATGCGCCAGATTGACACATTCTCTGAATTAGTTTGTTTAGTTTAGGCAATAGTTTATTAGTTTGTACTATGTGACTCTAAATAAAATGTAGGTATCTCTATTTCTTTGCGGAACTTTAAAATCAATTCTTTCGAGTAATTGAGGCAAATCAATTAACCCATTCACAACTTTAAACAAAAAGACCAAATCCAGAATTTCTCTGCTGTTGGAATGTTTATTAATTTAAGTATGTCAAGATAAACAATAATCTCAAGTTTAAATGCAATAAAACGCAAAGATCTATTTTGCACTCTTTCTAAATTGTCTGTATGACATTTATAGAAGGGTGACCACACACTGCTTGAATATTCTAAAACTGACCTAACAAGTGAGCAATAAATTTTTTTAAAACAATTTATGTTATTAAAATCAGATAAACTTCTCTTAACAAAACCAAGTAGGTTTAAAAGCTTTGTTACAAATAAAGTTGTAATAAACTTGAAGTTGGATCAAAAAGTACCCCTAAATAATAATAATAATAATAATAATAATAATACATTTATTGCCATAAAAAATTCACAAAATGAACATCGACAAAGTCATACACTAATCTAATTCTAAATTACATGAAATGTCAAATAAATTATTGTACACAATATATCTAATAAGTACCTATAGAAAGGAAACATACAAAAAAGAAAAAAAAGTTACACACACATTTTTGCACAATAATCAAAACAATCACAATTACTTTGGTAGTTTCAAACAAAGGAGGAATCAGACTCTTGGCACCATTTAATAATACTCCTTATCAATTAGAACCCTTTTTAAACGAGTCTTAAATTTACTTTCACACTGCTCATGTCTCAGGTTATAAGGTAGGGCATTATACATCTTAATGCACCCAATAAGTGGGCTCGTAAAGTGTGGTGTAATGGACAGGAATGCTTAATCCATTTCTACCACGAGTTATCATATCACTATACAAGTCACCATTTCTTATGAATAGTTGCAGGTTTTTTTTTTGGTGAGCTGGGCGGTATTAAATATATACAAAGATGGCACAGTCTTAATATTCAGCTGTTTAAACTTGCCTCTACACGACTCATGGTACCCCATTCCCAGCATTAGTCGGATGGCCTTTTTTTGAGCAATAAAAACTTTATCCGAATTAAGAACGGAAGTGCGATACCAGAAAATTATACTGTAAGAGATTATAGACTGGATACAAACATAAGAATGCTATTCAGGCCCATCTGGTTCCTCAAGTACCTAATGACATACAAAGATGAGCTTATCCTAGATAGAATTGCATTAACTTGGTGGTTCCACTGCAGTTTCTGGTCGACAATCACTCCAAGAAACTTAATACACTCCGAACTATTAAGATTTACGTTGTTAATTTCAACCTGCAGGGCCTCACCATTGCCATGCCTAAAAAGAATGAAAGCAGTTTTATCTATTGTTCAAAAACCATTTTTGAACACTTCTTCGAATCTAACGATTTAATTTTTGTACAATCTAACTTTCCACGCCACTGTCCTCGCATTCCAAACAAATTAAAACCTTGGCGATACTACTAACGCCATCTCTTGTTTACCACGTTTATTCACTGCGTCGGCAGGCTAGAAAGCTAAAAGTTAAGCGTCCTCAAAAGGCCTCCGACCAATCATAGCGCTTCGCGCTTTATCCGGACTGTATTTCTAGCGCCATCTGTTGTAACCACCTTTACTCATTTGGAGCCTGCCGCGCATCCTAAACTCATCTGACCAATCATAGCGTTTCCCGCTATGCCCCGGCGACCGAGTCGACCAATCACGGCGCATCCTACAGGATAGCCAGTTCACTCAAACTAAAATTCCCTAAAATTTACATCTTTAATATTCAAATTTCATGAAAACTAATCAGCAGATTTCAACCGGATTTGTATTAAAATTCATAATATTAATTTAGACAACGGGTCATGTTAAGTTTTTACACAATATCTCTGTATTTACATTATTGCCCTTTCCATGCCCTAAGCGGTTCATCTTCTCCCACCAGAAGGGGCGGTAACAACTTCTTCAAGTTGCTCTAGTTCCCACGTTCTTAGTGATGGGCAAAGCAAAACTGCTATTTTCAAATAACAGTTAAAGCAGTCGCAGCTTTTTCCAAATAGCAGCTTTCAAATAGCTGCTTTGTAATAACAGTTTATAAACACTGTTACTGGCAACAGTGCAACAGCCGTAAGAGCTAGAGCAGGGGATTCCTTTTAAGGGAATAAAATAAAAGGATATACTTATATCCTACCATTCCTACCTGATAATTAAACAATATTGTCAATGTTGTCCCTTTTTGCTCCAACTCTGAACTCAATAGGACTAGACCTATACCGTAAAAGAATTCTGTTGCAGAATTACCTTATCTTTGATGGCGGCCACCGACTACCTATTTAGCAAAATTTTGCTTTACTGTCGCCATAATAATTTATTTAATTTTCTTTAATTGGCCCTTTTAAATCGTAAATTGGCAAATAAAAGCAAAATAATTAGTGTTTACTACATATAAATCATTATCTCATAAAAACCATAAGCAAATAATGCTGTCATCAAAATAATCTATTATTTTAAACATAAAAAACAGTTACACATTATTTACTCATCCATCCTTTTTCTTTCGGGCGTACATCTCATTCTTATTCCTGCAAAGAAAAACAGAACAAACAAGGTGAATTCCGGGTAACGAGCCAAAGCAAAGTTCACGGAATTTCTTGCCTTTATGGCATGCCGACAATCGACGCCCTGTACACTGTAGCAGCTCGCTATTGTCACATCCAAAAGCAATATCGATTAGCAGCTAAAAGCATAATACGGTATTATCAGTAGCGATCGTATATCGTAATATTGATGAACATTGTAAACTGCTATTTAAAAAGCAGCTTTTTATAATATTCGATAGCAGTTAAAAGCTGCTTCGCTCAAATAGCAGCTATCGAATAGCAATTTACTAAAAAGCAACCCATCCCTACACGTTCTAGAATTCAGTATTGAGTAAGAAGCAGTCTCTTTAACCTCGACCATGTAAGTCGCAAAAGGCGCACCCCCGTTTCTAGCCGGCTGGCGCGAGCCGCCATGCCGGCAAGTTTTCACGTTTTGAGACCTCATCATCTCTCTAGTTCGTTACTCAAGTGATATAGTGATATCCTGCCACAGTCATTGTCACATCAGGCCCACAATAAGGTATTTATTGGCAAACTTAATGCCATTATTCTCCCGCCGAGCAATGGCGTCCCAATTGGTCTTATCCATGGGAGTTGTACAATCGAGCCCTGTCTCGAACCACACCGCACTTGATAGAGCCTAGTCTCTAAATCTCAAGTAAGTAAACGAACATGTTTACAATCACATTCTCACAAAGCCTACAAAAAGGCATTATCTCGGCATCTACTGCCATTATGGAGACCGACTGATCTCTAGTACTAAGCCTACAAAAAAGGCATTTATCGGCATCTACTGCCATTTTGGAGACCCACTGATCTCTAATTCTCAAAGGCTGTGCCATGACTGCACAGTCCCCAATGGTCTTGCCCATGGGACATTCTATATTACCAGCATACCACTGGATTGCTATACTCTTTGGTTTATTCTAATATAAGGATTACTCTGCACTAGTCTGCATACACACTCATGCCTTATTCTCACATAAGGATTAAACGGCACTAGTCTGCTAATTTACACAAGCTATCACAATGCTACATCCCATACGCGGATTTAAGCTTACCTATGCTACCTGCATAGCATACTTACTAATCATTCATGCGTACACCAATAACCCGCATTCACAAGGCATTCATGTCATGCCAATATGCACTAACTGCATACCAGTCAAACCACTACACTTCAGTCATTCCTCTTTGCAAGAAATTGAGCTACATTGTACATAGAAGTGTTTGTCAAAGTGACTTTCCCCCAGTGTTAGAAGATAACCTCCTGAACATTGAACGTTTCTCGTCAATGGTGTTCAGAGTGTACATATTAGCTTATAGGTGGACTCTAAGGTAATACTAATCCTGTTATTATCGCTTGTATATTGTATTTTATATCAAAGCTAAATCAGCTAACATAGTTGATAAGCAGCTGTTCCGCAGGAACTCTAACAGACATTTAACTGTATATAGTTTCAAGGTTATGTTTATAACCATACATTATTGTTTACGCAATGATTTAGGTTTTAAGAGTATTATTTATGTTATATTTTTCAAGGTCGAAATTTGCCTCGACTGATATTTTTCACATCGTAGCACTGACTATGTGCAATAATTCATTGTTTATATTTTATATATTTATGAGCTTCTAGTTATTTTCAGGTAAAATAACTTATTAAAATATTCATATAATACTAAAGCTTTTTGTTTTATTTACAAATTGACTTAGAACTAGCCCTATGGTAAATTTTAGTGCCTTAGAGCACATCTCTTTTTGTTCAGAAAATCGACCAAGATCGATTCTGAAACATCTATATTAAAGCGAAGATGGTTTTTCATGCACTAGTCTGACATTCTGCTCATGATATCGACAATCTGACCTGAAAGAGCAGATACACCAAGATCAGAAACAATACAAGAAGTGTCGTCGGCAAACTGGTATAAGGCACTTAAGTTAATCTGTTTATGAAGGTCATTTACAAATATTAAGAAAAGGATGGGGCTCTGTATGGATCCCGGGGGAACTCCCCCGGTCAGATCGTATCGTTCTGTTGTCACCGGTTCTTGAATTGATGGCAACAATGAACTTTCTATTGTTCAGGTATGATCTAAGCAGAGCGTTCGGAATTCCCCGAATACCCAAAAATTCAAGTTTGAGCAGTAGTAGCTCGTGTTTTATCAGATCAAACGACTTACTAAGATCAAAATAAATTCCGCCCTGGATTTTTTTTCTTATCTCTTTGTTCAAGTATATAGTCAAATGATTGAAATATTGCAGTTATTGCAGATCTTTTGGGTATGAAACCATGTTGACCAACATAAAAGAGGTTATTATTCAAAAGATAGCTTAACAATCTCACATAGATAACCCTCTCAAAAATCTTTGAAAAAACGGGTAACAATGAAATGGGCCTATAATTACCAATATCCTTGTTGTCTTCTTTGTTGTAAATTGGAATCATTTTAGCAGTTTTTAGTAAATCAAGAAAAACTCCACTTTCAAAGCAATCGTTAATAAAATTGGCCAAAGAAATACATATATAATCAGATACTGCCTTTACTACCGTTGATGGGACATTATCAATACCGGCAAAGAATTTCGGTTTTAGTCTTCTTATTATTGAAGCAACTTCAGGGGGAGTTGTGGGTTCCAAGAAAAAGGAGTATGGCGCAGCATCTAAATCTAAAGAAACTGCATCTACTCGTATACTAGACGCCACACTATCAGACAAATCAAATTGTGTTGCAAACATATCCGCAAGGACCTCTGGATTCCGAATAATACAGTTACCACATTTAATTTCAATTTCTGGCGGTTTCCTTTATTTTCCTCTATTAATTAGTGACCAAGTAGTTTTTGAGACGTTGGAGGAGTTTTTGATTAAATTACTATTGAAGAGTGTTTTCTGTTCTTTGATGTTTTTATTATGTTCCTTCCTACCCTGTTTATATAATTGACGTAGTTCAGGATTGTTGGTTCTTTTATACAAAGCATACGTGTCCCTGAGATCCTGTGACCGTTGACCGTTGTTTAATTTCCTGTGTCACCCACTGCTTCCCAGTTTTACCAGTTTTGGTGGTGGTTTTCCGCAAAGGAATACATATATCAAAATAATACCCAAAAATATTGGCAAATGTCTCATAACGACTACCGACGTCAGGAGAGGCATAAACATCTTGCCAATCATAATGAGTGCGCAATAATCAGACATACCAGTATCAATTATATGCCTGGTATATTCATTAGTGCTTAAACAAGAAAAAATATTGTCTAGTTGTCTACTACCGGTTGAGGTAATCCTAGTTAATCCCCTAATAGTTGAAATCAGATTGTAAGCAGTGAAAAGATTTATTATTTCCGCAGTGTTCCCGTCCTCTACACCAAAATCGACGTTGAAATCACCACAAACCAAAATAATTCTATCGTTGTGATATATTTCATCTAGAAGTTGAGTCATTAAGCTTATAAAATTAATGATACTACTGTCGGGAGAGCGATAAACACTTAATACTAATTAAATTTCAGTTCAACGACACAAAACTCACATTCCCTCTGAATTAGCCTATTCACAGTTTCTAACTCCCTACAATAAACAAGGTCACTATTAATATATATAGATGTGCCGCCTCCTCGGAGAGTGCATCGACAATACGAAGCGCCCAGATAATAATTATTAAGATGATAGAAATTGATTTCGTCTTGTTTCAACCAATGTTCATTTAAGCAAATTACGTTTGGATTCAGCTGACAAAGAAGGGTTTCAAATTCATTGAGCTTTGAGCAAGTTTGCCCAAGATGTGCAGCAATATTTACATTTATATTGTCACTATTTTGATTATTAGTTTGTAAAGGTAGGCTACAGCACCCACCCTTATCTAGTGGCTCTTCTGATAGACCTGTACTACAGTCAACTGTTAATAAAAATCGAATTTGTGTTAATTACTAGCGAATGAATTTTGATAACATTGGACATTTTATCACACAAAGTAAAATTATGTAACCTCATACCCCTTTCAGAATGTATGTCTAAAAAGCATACAATGCCCTCAGCAACTCTATTAGCCCTACAACAAAACTCACTCAGCTTATTATTATATTTATAAATTTTACAATTCAACCTTTGCTTTGACAAAAAACATGGAAAACAATAATACATTGGTAAATGAACAATCACGGATGACATTAACTAACAATTTAAAGGATGGGTACCTATTATTTAAAAAGTCATTTGAACCACCTGGAATGAGCAAGAAATCGTTCAGATTATAAAAGCGCGCACCTGGTTTCAATTAACTTTCTATTGTTGAGTCCATCTGCTGTGAATTTAAATATCTTTTCAGAATTTAAGTTTTTTCCAGCATCATCACCCACAATAAATAACTTTGGCTTGATTTTTGCACAGTCATTCGTTGTATCTTTTATTGGTGACGCCATGGTCGCAGGTGTAAGTTTCTCTGAAATATTTGCATCCTTGGCAGTCAGGATATCAGTGTTATTAGTTGGCACCCCTCTATCAAATTCTCTCCTCAGGGTACATACCTCATAGTTTGCCTTCTCTAGATCTGTTAAGTATGTTTCATTATCCATTGATTGGACTTCAATAGTGATCAACATATTTTTCTTAATAGCGTTAAATTCATTTTCACTATCAGCCAATTGTCTGGTTTTTTCTTCCAGCTACCTGATTTTGTTTGAAAGTTCCTTATTTTTCTCAAGAATATCAAAAATTTCCATATTAAGGCAAGCAATTTTATTTTCGCGTTCTTTAATTTGTCGAATATACTCTTGTTCAGTACTGGACACTGAGTCTTCCAAGTTATGTGTTCCATTTTTTAAGCTATTTATTTGTTTATCTTCTTCTTGATTTTGCAGTTTAAGTTCATCAATCACTTCCTGCAGTATCCTTCTTTTTTCTTCACATGCTTTCTCGATTTTTGAAACGTGAGTAGCTTTTTTTAAGGACTCTGATTTTGCTTTCTCAAGTTGTTTAACTAAAAGTTTAAACTTTGGTAGTTCCTTTATAGTACGTTGTTTGCAGTCGGTACAGTAGAACAATAAACTTATCTGACTTAATACAATTGCGTGTGTTTCTGTGGTACTAATTTCAGCACAGTTTTTGCATATAACATTTTTACAGGAGTCACAAGGCCTCTTTAGGTCTCTAGGCTTATAAACACATTGCCCTTGGCATTACGATCACGATGACTCATAGTTACAATTTTCAAATTACGCATACTATATAAAGACAGAGAATCAATTTCATAAGGCAGTAAACTATTTTCTGTCCGGCCCTGTTCTGTTTACAAATTTAGCATTGTATTGTTACGTTTTTCCCGTGGGTTTTTAACGAAATTACAACTTGACTATTTTCAACTAAATACTCTCTTTATTCTCTACCACTGTATGCAATCAGACACACTAAACTACTCTTCTAACTTTACAACTAACATCTGTTTACAGTTCAACACTCAATGATTAACTAACTACAATTTGTCGCTATTCCCTATTTATATACTATCTAAAGTCTATCACGAATACTCGGGAAGACGCGAGGCCAATCTATATGATTCTCCATCGAGATAATTCCAGCGTTCCTGAATCTTCGCGGCCGGCCGGGCGATGACTCATACAGACAGAGAAGCGGCACGCTGCAAGGCCAGTTCCCAGTTCTATAGCGTAGCACAAAAACGTTCGGCTGGTTAGTCGTGACAGTATGTACATCTTAATAAAAACGCATAAAAAAACAAGAAGGGAATTCCGTCTGTATTGATAAGGTAGTAGGTTTACTGATAGGTTTTTCTTTAAATAAAGCTAAAGTACCTTGGAATGTTGACACATAAATCACCATTTATATGTTTTTTAAGCAAGTTACGCTCCAAGCAATTAGGTCCTCAAATGTCTAAAAACTACAATTTTTACACACACGACGATATTAAACAGAACTATACACGACGATTTTAAGTTGTAATAAATGCAACCTTTTACGGAGTCGATACGCACACGTTCTAGCCGATACCATGATGATAAATCTTTAAAAGTTGTTGGTTCCAATAAAGTACTGTTGATAATCATAAAAAACTGGATACATTTTTCAATATTTAATGACACTCTGAAAAGTTTAAAGAGATATATTTAATATTTCTAGGGGATCTTCAAATGAAGCTAACAGTGGGTTAGATGAACACGCCACCATGAATAAAGAAATCAATAATATTAAAATCGAACCTGATATGTAAGTAACTATGATTTTAATAATAATTGTTATGATCACATAAAAGACCTTCCCACAAAGTTATAAATTGTTTACGAAATAATATTTAATCTAAATTTTGTGTAATACACTTTTTTCTAAATTGTGTGATATGATATTTTTGTTTTTTTATTGTTATGTGAGCTGTTTTAATATTTCAAAATGTTGTGTAATTTTAAATTGCCCATAAATATTTCTAGATTCTAGTAACACTAGAATATCATAAATACGTACATTAATATTTTGAAAGTGGATTTATTTTATTTTATAGAAATTCTGATGAGAAAAAATGTATTGGTGACTATTGGATTCAATCAGATGTTATAAGTCATGAGGAAGTTGTTATTAAAAGTGATGAAGATGAAGAGGACATGTCAGAATCCAAGTAAGAAATTTTTATGATACTAATTTACAATTTTTTTGAATTATTGTGCGTATGGGCTTTGTTATTTCAGGTTAGACCAGAAGTTAAAAAAAAAATCACCAATTGACAGGCTATTAATTGGCATTAATTAGAATCCATAAGGTGTATAGTTTGCTTTACGTTTTATCCAATAGGCTTCTTAGTTTTACCTGTCATGTCTCGTTATTGATGTTGTTTTGGCATACGGATTGGTCCCTACTTTTCTCCTAAAATCGGAAATCATGAATTTTCTTTCATGTGCATTCTATGTATCAAAAATTCTAAATAAGTTTAATACCGCCATGATTTTAAAAATGTCAAGCAATGTTGATCCTATTACCTGCAGTTTAATATTAAAAAAACAATATTGGGTGGAAATCATACAAAGTAGGCGAATACATAAATGTAATTCAAATCAAATTCAGATTCAAAATCCTGTATTGTCCATTTTGCAGGATGCTTTAGACAGTAAAAAAAATCATTTTCTAAATAGCGCAAACATTACGTAAAACTTAAAAAAAAAACAAAAAAGGACATTAAAATACAAAATAAAACAATTACACAAATTATTGGAAGAGAGCTGCATGATACAAAAATCACCAGTACTCCAGCCCAAGTAGCAATTTAAATTCTATAAGGTTTGTATAAATAACTATAAGATATATCTTATAGGATACTAAAATTCTTATAACGTTCTACAAAACCATTAAATGATCCTTATACAACCAAAAAGGGCCCATTTTTATACAACAGTTTGGTAGTATAACAGTTCTATTAAAAGGTTATAAAACTCTTATACGACTGTTTTATACACATTTATACAGCTACTATAAAATAGTTTTCTAGTGTGTCACGTAGTCACATCTATAAAATGGGATTATATTTTTTTATAATGCTGTTATTGCGAGCACAATGAAAACATTTTATCATTTAGCAGTTTAAAAAGCATTTTATTTTTTAGTGAAGAATATTAGAACCAAATTATATTTTAAGCGTGTTGTGAATAATATAAATCTATAGTTCAAGTCGGAAATAATAGTCAGTGACTCATTTTTAGTTTTAAGGCGTGCCTCGAGGGGTAAGGGAACTATATAATGGAATAGTAATAAATAAATTTAGGCAAATATCCACTTAAAAAAATAAAGTTTATGCACATAAATATGCATGATTTTAGTCGAAAATATGCAAAAAACGTATATTTAAGATTATTCCTAAATCTAGTAATAAGCAACAAAATTGTACTACAAACAAATAGTAAAATATTCATTAAGGCTAGGGAAAAAAGATGGATGATAAGGGGCTTTTCTTATCATAAAATACCATATTGAAAGTTGCATCGAAAGTTTACATCAAACATCAATAAAACTTTAAGTTTACTACTCGTTATCGGAGGTTTGATCAGAATTTGATTCAGAATCATTACTATCACTACTTTCGGAACCAACATTGATAATAAGAGGTTCAACTCTAACTTCGACCGTAGTATCCAAATCCCACATTTTTTGTTGAATTGAAAATGATAAATAAAAACGCAAAAATGCGATTTGCGTTGAAATTCATTTAGTTTCCAAAACAGAGTTTAAAAATGTAAAAATACAAACACACGAGTGTTTATAATATAGTTATATAATTAAAGAAATCCATTTTTAGCAATAATATTAAACATTATCATAATTAAAGCAAAAATAAATAAAAAAATTAAGCGAGTCTGCTAGTACTCGAGACTAATGTGTAAACATATCCTATAACGACATCGGTTGTAAAAAAAATGACAGCAGCAAGTTATGTTCCCAAGCGGTAACCCATCCAAGTACTAATCACGCCCGACGTTGCTTAACTTCTCGCTTCGCTCGCTACGGGGGCTCAAGGAAAGGAAACTAACCAGGTGCTAACCCAAATTAACCCAAGACATACCCAAAATCAAGGAAAAAACTGTTTAGAAACATAATCTTAAAAAGAATAAGAAAAAAAGCAACGGGGTTTGAACCCGGGCCGTCCAGGTGAGACCCAGTTGTCTAAACATCTACACCAAGAGACCTCTTGACAGAAATCGTTTGCATCACGAAGACATATTGTAATACGAGATGGATCGACCAATAGGAGAGGTCGATTTTTACATAGTGCACTATTTGTGTAAAGGATCTTAAAAAGCTTTTCAACGTGCTATGGTCCTTACCTGTACATTTTAGCATGTTCATAGAATAAAAACAAAAACATTCGCATTTATAATATTAGTTAGGAATCTTTAATAATACGCACTGGCAGCTTCGGAACGGACTAATTCACTACACAAATTCGATACGAAAATCTAATGCCACCACAAATAACATCAACATATGAACACAGCATATTTACCTTATAATCTTCGGCCGACATCCTTTGATTTGGGACAATCAATAACCAGCTTTTTCAAATTTTACTGCTTTAAACGTCTGGGCATCTGAATAATACTTTCGACAGTTCATATAATTTAAAATAATATTATGCTTTTTTATCGTCTAAAATCCGTGTGAAACGATTTTAAATGGCAAAATTGTATATAGTACTGTCCTAGCGGCTAGAATCGGTTTACACATTTACTTTCCATTTGCCGAGATTTACCCTCATACCGCCGCGTAAGATGTTTGCACATCAAAAATGTGCAGATATGAAAACCGAAAAAATTACCCTTCACTTTTAGATAGGAAAATCTATTAATATAATATAATTATAGTCAAAAGCGATCTTATCGTACGGGTCCAAAAGTCACAATTTTCAGTAAAAACTTCATTTGTGGCAGATTTTGCGTGTAAAATCTGTCAAAGTAATGACATTTAATGAAAAATAATAATAAATAATAAATAAATAAATAATAAATAAAAATGTGACCTTTAGACCCGCACAATAAGACCGCTTTTGACTATCGCCATAACGTTACTGTAATATTTTTAACCTGTTCTGATTCTGTTTAGCCCGTTTTGGCTATTTCTAGTCACTCTTGGTTCAAACAACTTTCCGTTAGTTCCAACTTATTGATGTGTAAACATCTTACGCGGCAGTATGAGGGCAAATCTCGGCAAATGGGACGAAAATGTGTAAACCGATTCTAGCCGCTAGGGCGGTATTATATATCCATTTAAAATAATTTTAAATGGATTTTAGATGATAAAAAAGCATATTTTAAATTAAACGAACAGTCAAAATTATTATTTATTAATTATTATATTCGCAGTGTATTTGGATCCATAGCACAGCTTATTTATAATGGACGGTTAAATTTAAAATGAATTTTCGCTTCAAAATCCACGACAAATTCGTCAGAAGCCACGGCTATCGTCCTAAAAAGTCCGAATTTTCGGGTTTTTATATAATTTTGTCATTTAAAATCGTTTTTAAACGGATTTTGGATGATAAAAGAGCATATTAATGTTTTAAATTAAACGAACTGTCAAAAGTATTATTCAGATGCCCAAACGTATAAAACAATATTGAGTCATAGCCCTCTTCTAAAATTTGCAAAATTTGGTTATTGACTTTCCCAAATCTAAGGACGTCGGCCCACGATTACTAGGTAAATAAGCTGTGTCCATATATTGATGTTATTCCTGATGGCATTAGATTATTGTGTCGAATTTGTGCAGTGAATTAATCCACTCCGAAGCTGCCAGTAAGTATTATAAAATAATCCCAACTAATATTACAGATGCGAATGTGTTTGTTTGTTTGTTTCTTAAGCTTTCACGCATAAACTGTTCCGATCATAAAATTTTGTACAAATATTTTCAAGAGTATAGTAAAGAACATAGGACACTTTTAGCTTTTATCCGAGGCTTCGTTCGCGTTGATTTTTTATTATTTTAAACTTGGTTATTAAACCTAATTTTTATTCTATGACCACTTCCGTTTTGGAGTTGGTGGTGTTCGGGCGTGGGAAGGAAGTCTGGTTTTTTAACCTGACTTCGCACGGGAAGTGCACGTGATTCACGGCTTAAAGCGTTGGGGGCCCCATCGGTTCGAAAAGGGAAGTCGTGGCCGGTTGGGACAGTGTTTAGGGTGGGTCGCTTAATGTAGGGTCGATTCCTACGAAGATTCTTCCAAATTCCTGCACGTGATTATGTGATCTGAAGGAGATCGGGGCATAGGCCCTGCGAAGATGGGAAGTCTCTCTGACAGCAACTGGTTATATCTGCATTGTGTGAAGCCCCTTTGCATAAGACACTAGCCGTGCAGTTCATTAGCCAGAAACAATTCTGTGCATTTCATAATTTATAGCCAGAAGAAATACCCATTCACGCCGGTATCCATGCCGGGAGGGACCGGATGTCCCTGTGGGACCATTTCTGTCTGTGCAATTTAATAGCTTATATTTGTGCAAAGCTCGGGAATCTCCAGGGGTACAGGCCCGACTTATTGGAGGTCCCCTCAAATCGTACTGGCGAATTGCCTTGCAGCAAAGCCAAACCCTTGTTGGGGTGAGACCCTGGCAAGGTGAACAAGAACAAGGTAAAACGCAACAATGGCCATAGCATGTTAAAAATGCCAGTTCTCGTCCGATCACGAAGTTAAGCAACGTGGAGCGGGGTTAGTACTTAGATGGGTGACCGCTCGGGAACACAACGTGCTGCTGTCGTTTTTTTACAACCGATGTCGTTAGAGGATATATTTACACATCAGTGTCTCGACTACTACCAGACTCGCTCAATTTTTTTTAGTCATTTGAACTGACTCCGATACGTTATAGTTTTGGTTAGCTGCAAAAATTCGGTTCGTTTTGATTAGTTTTAACTTACTTTAATTTTTGCAATCTATTCCGATACGGTTTAGCCCGTTTTGGTGCTTTTCGTTACTTATGATTAGTTGTGGTTAGTCATTCAATCAGCTTTCGGTTAGCTTTAGTTAGTTTTAAATTATTTTAGTAATTTGAACCGGTTCCGATACGTTATGGTTAATTTTAGTTAGTCGACAAAATTCGGTTAATTCAAGTTCGTTTCACCTTATAAGCTTAATATTTTTAATCTGTTCTGATATGTTTTAGCCCATTTTGGTGCTTCTGGTTACTTTTGGTTAATCGTTCACTTTCGGCTAATTTCAGTTAGTTTTAATTTATTTTAGTTATTTGAACCGGGTCCAAAACGTTATAACCAATTTTAGTGTTTTTGGTTAGTCACCAAAATAAGGTTAATTTGAATTAGTTTCATATTACTTCAATATTTTTAATTTTTTCGATACGTTTTAGCCCGTTTTGGTGCTTTTAGTTACTTTTGGTTAGCTTTGGTTGGTTATTCAATCAATTTTCGGTTACTTTCAGTAAGTTCCAATTTATTTGAGCCATTTGAACCGGTTCCGATACGTTAAAACACTTTAAACGTTTTTGGTTAATAATGTAGGTCGTCGCAAAAATTCGGTTAATTTGGGTTAGTTACTTATTTTATTCTTAATTTGTTCCGATACGTCTTAGTCCATTTTGGTTACTCTTGATTAGTTTTGGTTCAACATCTTTTGGTTAAGTTTAGTTAGTTTTAATTTATTTTAGTCATTTGAACCGGATTCGATACGTCATATCCAATTTTGATGTTTTTGATTAACTTTAGTTAGTCGCCAAAATTCGGTTAATTGTTAGTTTCAACTTGTTTTAGCCCCTTTTGATGCCTTTGGTTACTTTTGGTCCATTTTGGTTAGTCGTTCAATCAACTTTCGGTTAATTTCAGTTAATTTTAATTATTTGGACCAGTTCCGTTACACTATAACCAATTTTAGGGTTTTAGGTTAGTCACCAAAATTCAGTTAATTTAAGTTAGTTTTAACTTAGTTCAATATTTTAAATCTATTTCGATGCGTTTTAGCCCGTTTTGATGCTTTTAGTTACCTACTATACTCAAGTCTCAGTAAAGTTCAGTTAGTTTTAATATATCTTAGCCATTTGAACCGGTTCCGGTACGTTATAAGCAATTTTAATGGTTTGGTTAGTTTTAGTTAGTCGCCAAAATTCGGTTAATTTGGGTTAATTTTAACTTACTTCAATATTTTTAATCTATTTCGATATGTTTTACCCGTTTTGGTGCTCTTAGTTACTTTTGGTTAGTTTTGATTAGACATTCAATCACCTTTCGATATCATAAGCAATTATAATGCTTTTGGTTAGTTTTGGTTAGTCACCTAAATTCGGTT
>JAEQML010067346.1:0-19187 GCA_016904865.1 Pissodes strobi
ATTCCGAAACAATACAATTACAATATAGCCAATAAAAAACAATAAAATTTTAACAATATTAAAACCTTATCTCCTACGTTATACATGCAAATGTCAAAAACAATAATGTCAATGTACAATATATATAAAAGTTTTGGTCAGTTTTTAAAATTTAAATCTAAAAACGATAGACTGTCCACCCGCTATACCCCTAAATGTTTTTTCGTAGTTTTCCGTCAATAATTTGTTTAAATTTTTTAAGAGTGATCATATCTATGTCAATGTCTGAGGCGTGCAAATTAAATAGTGAACATATATCGGAGAGTTTTTAAATAAATTTGTCCTAGGAAATGCTAAATAGAAAGTGTGTGAGTGACGAGAATTAATTCTATTAATTGCAAATGGTAACTGGCCAAGAATATCTGGACTATCTATTTCGCCTTTCAGTAACTTAAACATTGTGCACAGAATTATTTTATGTCTCCTTTTCTCTAACGACATCCTACCAAAGATACCCAACAGATACTCATTATCGCAGCCTCTCTGCGGATATGACCCATACATTCTAGACTCTTCATACCACACAGCATTAGCTTGTCTTGCGGAGGGGAAATGTTTGTACAATAGAACACTATAATAATAATAATAATAACAATAATAATAAACTTTAAAAATCTATTTTGAACTTGCTCAAGTCTTTTCCTGTGGACTGCATAAAGGGGAGACCAAATAACTGAGCAATATTCGAGGATGCTGAGGACTAGACAGTTATTTATTTATTTATTTATTTTATTTATTTATTTATTACATACCTATCAACAGCACTAGTGCCAATTACAGATACATCTTAAATCTAGGTATAAAATCACACAAAGAAGAGCAATCAAGAGAACTTGAATTAAAACACAATTAAACAAAAATACACTAAAACACATGCTTTAAGCATTATAAAAGTGGATACATAGCTAAGCATACACAAGATTTGTCATTTGGAGTCAATGTAAAATATATATATACAAATAAATAGGCATACTTAATACAACCACACAATGATCACAGCAGCTGCAATTGAATCTTGGGTCTATTAATTGGTCGTTTCAGCTTATCGTCGACCAAATTTTTGAACTGACCAAGACTAGTTGTATCTACATCAATATCGGATGCATATAAATTAAAAAAGTAACACATTTTGTAAATTGAAGAGTTTTTGTACAGGTTTGTTTGAGGATTGGCCAGATTAAAAATCATTTGAGGCTCGCTAGTTGACTATTGATAACAAAAGGTAATTTATCAAGAATTTCGGGGAAGTCAATCTCACCCTTCAAAGTTGTAGACAAAGTGCATAGTAATATTTTCATTCTTTTTACTAACGAAAGCCTGCCAAAGACTCCTAAAACGTATTCGTTGTCACACCCTTTCTGAGGATATACACCATACTTCCTATAATACATGCACTTCAAAAACGTTCTCTGCACTTTTTCAATAAATGTTACCCAAACACTATCGGGGGGGGGGACCATATTATGCTTCACACAAGGCTATCAAAAAGATGCCAGCAAACATCCATGCTGAAAACTCTGGTATTCCTGACAATAAATCCTGCTATTTTTTGTGCACTATCAATTTTAGATATTATATGGCTTGAGAAAGACAATGTTGGGTCAAAGATTACACCATGATCCTTACGCTGATTCACTCGCCATACATTGACTCCATTTAAAGAATAGTCATAGCCAATAACATTATGATTCAATCTGAAAGGCATACACGCACGTTTACTTACATTTAGATTAAAGCTATTCGAATCACACCAGTCAGCGACGGCGCAAAAGCTAGTTTGTAGGGTCTCACAATCCTCAACAGAATCAATTTGATAGAAACATTTAAAATCATCTGCAAACAACAACCCCAGAGCATTCGTGATACCACCGGCCATAACGTTTATAGCTCCTAAAAACAAAAGAGGACCCAAGTTGGATCCCTGAGGAACTCCCGACGTACTCGCGAAAATAACCGACCTGCATCCCTTAACCTCAACAGTTTCCTAATCAAAAGCCAATGACAAACGCTGCCAGGCTTTAGATAAATCGGTGTAAATGGAGTCAACTTGATATCCCGCCTCGACTGAGGAAACTAAAATGCGAGGTTGGTGATAGTTGAGCGTCCTTGGTAAAAACAATGCTGCTCAAAAATGACATAATGCCTGAAAAATCCCGTCAGTCAGAGTTCTCATCTGAGTGCCGGCCGGTTCAGACACGAGCAAAAAATTGTCCGATAAGAAGTGTTTACTTTATCTAAATACCTTTAAATTCTATAAATATAAATAAAATAAAATCAATATTCGCACATTCCTATCTTTGGAAAACATCTCCGCCGCGAATTTTGAGGAATTCTTCTCAAAAAAATTCGCGAGTGGGAAAATGGGCGACAGTGAGGTAGAAACATCAAGCGACTCCGACAGTGAAGGTTTTCAGACCGTTAAATCAAAACGGAAAAAATATTCATCAAAAAAAGAACCTAAGAAATACAAAAAAGGATCACCAACAAAAAATATGGCCACATTTAATGCAAATCAACAACAACAAGTACAAGTGCACTTAAAATAAACAAAAACTATTCTGCAAAATGGAAAGAAATCACAACAAAGAAATATAAACAACTTTTTAATTTGGAACCCACACAGAACATAAATAGCCTGACAATATCAGATGCTTGGGAAAAAGAGCACCCCAACTCAGATGAAGTCATTATAAAAACAAAAATGGGCCTTTTATTAAAATCCAACTTAGAAAAAAACATATTGTTATCAATCTTAAAAAGCTTGTAAGCTTAAATTTAATAACAAAATACCAGACTACACAACCTTCAATATCACCAGCACTCCAACAAAATCCAACATTGCTTAACTCGTATTCAGTGGTCATCAGAAATGTTGAACAAGAACTAAAAGATACTGAAATAAGCCAACAGTTAACAAACATTAAAGTGTCACATAGATATTGCAAAAGGATCATATCTCGTGCTACAGGCAAGCCAACCTTTATGATACGAATAATTACTGGATGTGTTACATCTTTTGAGAAACTATTAAATGAAGGATTTTTCTATAAACACCAACACTATCCAGTCTACCCGAGCTCTCCACCTGCTCCCATTCCGCAGCCATGCTCGCGTTACAACCAACTCACACATACCACCGAAGAATGCAAAGAAGAAATAAAATGTAGCAAGTGTAATAGACCTCATCATCAACTTAAATGTTCAACACAGCTGCCGCCAAGATGTACTGCTTGTGGAGCAGAAGACCATGGTGCGTGGTGTTTAAAATGTCCCAAAAGACCAGTGAAGCCAATAGAAGGTATACTCAACACACAAATTAAAATCCTCAACAAAAGATCTGCAGAAATAGATGATTCAGCGACCAAAAATTCTAGAATACATAGTCCAATAACAATACATGATTTAATAGTAAATACATACATAACAAAAATCAGCAAAGAAAAAAATATTGACAGAGATGCACTCATAATTAAACTAAGGAAAAGGTTTAAAACACTCTACAATATTGACACATGTGCAAATTTTTCAGGTAACTGCTTATACATATTAATGTTTGATTTAGATAACCCTAACGAGATAGCTCCAACAGAACCAACTACAGGAAAACAAGTAAATGTCTCAAACACTTAATATATTATATGCAAACTTAAACAGCTACATACCTAAAAAACATTTAATAAATTACACAATTCAAGAACGTAAAATAAATTGCACGATGTTTGTAGAAACAAAAACTAAAACCGACAGCAACACAAACTATAGAAACTGGAACACCATACAACGAAATGGACATATAGTTAACTTAAATATCAGAGGAGGTAGTTTGGTCCAAATAGATCCTAAATTTAGAATGCGCAAAGGAAATGCGCCGGCAATTAATAACGTTCTTAATGAAGCCACCCATTTTGCAGTTCCGTTTTTAGATGATTATCTACATCTTTTTCTGTGCTATATTCACCCAACTGCCATAATTGATGAAACAATTTTCACAAAAGCAGCATTATACAAATACTCCATCATTGTGGGAGACTTCAACGTTAATAAGGCAAAACTAAAACAAATTAAGACTTTTTTGGATAACTCAACTTTTAAGAAGGCAGTTACACCACCTACATTCATAATGAGCAATAATCCTGATTCAACCCCTGATCTGATTTTATACACGGAAAATTTGGATAATAACATTATATGTATCCAGACTAGTGCTGGCAAAAACCGTGAAAAGTTGAAACCGGTTATTCGGTTTTCTTAAAAACCGGTTTCGGATAAAACCGGGTATTCGAATAATAGTGAAAACCGGGTATCCGGATAACCGGTTAACCGGATAGCCGGTTAATCGGATAACCGGTTAATACACAGTCATCATATAATTTGTTCTTAAGCATATTTCCATTGGTTCAGATTCCCTGCCGATTAGGGCACACTCATTAAATTCTAGTGAACCAAATTTATTCCAGTTTTTTGGTCGTTATTGAAATAAACTCCAAGGTAATAATTAAATTAAAAATATTGTTTATTACAAATTACAATCGATATAAAATCTGAGCAGAAAAAATATTACAATTTTTTAAAACTTAAATAAATATAAAGGTATTCTATTGAAGGTAGATATTATGTTTCAATCGCCCTCTAAAAGCATTTCCAAATATAATCACCGTCCAGTAGGTATGTGGTATGTTACGATTCCAAATACCCAGTTTTTACTTTACTTTCTATCTTTTTTACCATTACTTGAGAACCCGGTGGCCCAGTGCCATGTAACTAGATAACCGAATAATCGATTAATCGGTTAACCGAGAAACCGGTTATTCGGTTAAACGAGAAATCGGGCAATCGATTAACCGAGTATCCGGTTAACCGGTTTCGGTTTTTTGAAAAACCGCGGATAATCCGAAACCGGTTAACCGACTATCCGAAAAACCGTCTTCGGTTGCCAGCACTAATCCAGACTGTTACAGACATTGGATCGGATCACCTGGGTTTTGAAATAGTAATAGATCTAAAAAAAAAACAATTTTAGACGAACAACTTTACAAGATTAATACCAATAAGTGCAGCACAACAAATTTGAAATCTGAAAAAGGAAACACATCAATTTCAGAAACATTTATTGAAGATTTTAATGATATGCTATCAAAAACAGTTCTAGAAGAGTCTCCAAAAACATAAATTACACATTACATCTACGAATTACCCCCTTACATTATTCAAATTCAAATTCAAATGTATTTATTGTCTAACAGGAAATAAATATCCCAAAATAAGACAATTAGAGCATAAAGCAATACTAAATAAATTATTACAGCAGCAGCTGAAAGGTAATGATGTAGGAAGTCAAACTTATAGCACAAAGTAATAAAAATTTTATTCCAAAGAACAACATAACGTTTAAGAAGACATCTGCCATATCAAAACCCAGCACCTACCACAACCCACATAATAATAACTAAAATATTCCAAAAAGATAACAAAACAAATAACATATAAACAACGATAGTGGACTGTAGCAAAATCAACCACAATATTGAGATCCACCAAGATCATTTAATTCAAGGTGCATTCTAGATCTTAGATCCAGAAACAGATATGATATAAGCTTAGTATACAATAAGAGCAGAATACTACATATACATGAGATCTATACACTCAAAATCACAGGTTTAATGAGCTTTTTAAACATAGCCACAGAACCCTTAAAAAGATCAAGGGTTTGTGTATTGCTCAGAGAGTTAAAATGTGAACAGGCTCGATAAATGGGTGCATTTTTGGCTAAATTAGTTGCCCTGTGCTCCAAATAAAAGGTGACCTGCTGTCTAGTATTTCTAGGAGGGACAAAGAAGTTTAGTAGACTGACCAAATCAGGTGCGTCAACTAAATTATTACACAATTTAAATAAGAACAATTGACCACTTAATATTGAACTTTGTTTAAGGGATAGAAAATTAAATCGCATAAGAAGTGGTTTTTGGTCAACACCTCTAGGGGGATAAAAACCATCCTGTTTGAAGCACAAATACTTCAAAAATCTACGTTGGACGTATTCGAGCCTATTCACATGAGCATTATAACAAGGAAACCATACCAGAGCTGCATAAAGAAGCTTGGATTTAATTAAACTATTGTAGAGGGTAATAATAGTATCTATGTTCATAAATTCTTTGGTTGATCTGATGAGAAAGCCTAGTGTTTTCAAACATGAATTCACTACCACGTCAATGTGAGCATTAAATGTAAGTTTTTTATCAATAATCACCCCCAGGTCCTTGATGGAATCCACACTTTCCAGATCCATATTTTCAAGAGAATAATTATAATTGATTTCCCTATTTACATTTGAGATGGTCATAGTTTTACATTTACTTATATTCAATTCAGGGGCAGATTGTTTTTAAGACACCAGTGCACCAGGGAGTCGAGGTCTTTCTGGAGAGCAATGCAGTCAGTAACACCATTAATGACCTTGAATATCCTCAAGTCGTCCGCAAAAAGCAGGCTTCCCGAAGATACGACCTCAGTGACATCATTCACAAATACTGCAAAAAGCAAAGGTGCAAGATTACTACCTTGAGGTGCCCCACTGGTCGCAACATACTCGCAAGACCTAAAACCATTGTATTCAACGAACTGAACTCTATTACACAAGTATGACACAAAGAAGTTAACAAGGCTTTGATGAAACCCCAGAGAGAGCATTTTTGAGGCAATAAGGCCATGGTCCAACTTGTCAAAAGCCTTCGTAAAGTCGGTATACACTACATCCAACTGCTTTCTCTCATTGATGGCTTGGTATGCTATTTCCAAAAAGCAAGTAAGGTTAGTTACCGTAGATCTCTTAGAAAAAAAACCATGTTGTTTGATTGAGATTAAATTTTTCAATTGATGAAATAAGTTATTATGGACGCAGCTCTCAAAGGCCTTTGAAAAGTTGGACAGTAGAGAGATAGGCCGGTAGTTTTCAACCTTATTAATGCTGCCACCTTTAAGAATAGGATTGATTTTTGCCATTTTCCACTGATCCGGAAAGGTGCTGGATTAAATTGACAAGTTATAAATATAGCGAAGAGGTGGAACAAGACATTGAGAACAGTCGCGTAAGATTAATGAAGGAATTCTGTCAGGGCCAGCAGTATGTGTATTTTTGAGATCTTTAAGAGAACTATGTACTTCCTTCTCCGTAAAGGGCTTGACCGTTATGCATTGAGGGCCGTGTTCTTGATTTACTACAGGGGTCGACGAGTTTGCATACACATTCTTAAAAAAATCAGCAAAACAATTGACTATGTTTTGGGGGGAATCGATGCATGAATTTCCAATGGTCATGGATCCAGGAATACGAGTCTTATTGCGCTTTTGTTGGATGAACTGCCAGAATTGCTTGGGATCTGATTTAACAATAGATTCAGTTTTGTGTATATTTCTTGTAAGCAATATTGATTTGATTTTTGATATTCCTTCTCAGACTGGAGAAATCATTATAATCAGAACTTAGCATTGACTTTTTATATCTTCTGTGAAGGCGGTCTTTTTCCTTTAAATTTTTTATTATTTCCTTAGTGTACCAACAGGGAAATTTAAAATTAGTGCTTTTATTTTTAAAGAGAGGGACTGATTGATTAAAGAGGTCATGTAATTGGGTGTAAAAAACTGACAAAGCTAAGTTTACGTCAGTTGTATTTAAAACAGGGGTTCAGCAGAATAAATAAGTTGGTAGAGTAGGGGAAAATTCGCTTTCCTGAAGTTATAGTTTTTGTTGGACAGATCTTGGGGAAAATTTCTTAAGCTTGACTTATTATTATCGATCAAAATTGCGGCATTAATACTGGGATGTGATTTATCTTCAGGGACTATAAGTGGCATGAGTTCTCTAGATACCTCACAGTTCAAGTTGGCAATCACAAGATCGAGGGTATTGTTATAACAATTAGAGAAAGTATTGAATTGTTTTAGGCCACTTAAAGCCATATAGTCATTTAGTACCGTAAGCTCAGAGTTAGACGTGATATTGAAGTCGCCAATAAATATGACATCATTATTTTGAATGTGGTCAAATGTAGAGAAAAAATCAAAGAGACTCTGGTAATGGTTTAAAGGTGAATTGCATTGGACATAGATAACAAATATAAAAATAATTTTTCCAAAAACACTAAGTCTACAACCCAAAATATCTACACTTGGTATTAAATCATGGAGACACTGTAGGTCAAGTTTTGTAGCTGATAAATCGCACCTAACACCCAGAAGAACACCACCGCCCCTTGTCACATTCGTCAGGTCGAGATCACGATCCTTTCTGAACACTGTGTAGTTGTCATCAAAAAGCTCACTGCTTGCAACGCCATCTTGGATCCAAGTTTCTGTTATAGCAATTAAGTGATTGTCACAGGAAGATACTGATTTAAAGAACTCATGTGGTGTTCAAGCCCCGCACATTCTGGTAAGCAATACATATATCTTTCCTGTTAGACAAACTCACTAGTTTGAATTTTTTTGATTATCAGTTATTATTCTTGGTATTTCATTTCTATAGATAATCTTTAAGTCAGTCTCCCCAGCTTTGGTCCGAGCATCTACCTCGTGACGTAACATTCTGTATTCCTGTAGTTGTTTAGGTGTCCTGTCGTCACCAATTGACAAGTGTTTCAGATTAGCAACAGATTTTAATTTTTTGGAGTTCTGTATAACACTGTAAGCAAGGTCACTGGACTTGCATACTACCTTTATTGGCCTAATTTTCCCCAGGCGGAAAGTTTTTATATCATCACGATCAATTTTGGCGGGTTGGATTTGAGAGCATTTTTCTAAAATCTGCGTGACAATCTCATCTGTGTTTACAATGTCCTCAGGGCAGTTGAACACAATAAAATTGTTTTTGCGGGTTTCCCTTTCTTGGCACTCCTTAAGAAGGTTCACAAAAAGTTGATCCTGGGGAGGCTGGGTTGAATTGTGCACCGGATAATCGCGGATTCCCTTTAATTGGTCCTGGAGATCCTCTATTCTTTGGGAGAGTAGACTATTATTCGACTTAAGAATTTCATTCTTATCTTGAATTTCTTTATTTAGAAGTTTCAAGTATGAAATTTCAACTTCATTGGCCTTGGCTTTAATGAGAAGGTCAGAGTTGGCGGGAGTTTGTTCAGTAATTGCTGCACTGGTAACTTTCTGATCAATGGTTGCGTTTTTGTCCTTGCATGACGGGCACCAAAAAATCAACGCTCTGTTCAGTAGAAGTAGCGCTCTGATCTCTGTTGTCGTCTTGATACCACTGCATCCCTTGCAGACATCGCAGCCTCATAAGTCACAGGTACATCCAAAGGTAACACCCTTCTCATCCTTAGCAAAACAGGTTGTTGAGCAAATATAGCATGTGTGCGGATCATGTTGGGACATATTGCTGAGTTTAAAAAGTTTTTGGCACTTTTAGATCAGCTTTTAGGCACTTAATCGGCTATGTTTATGGGACAAAAACAAAACAAAGCGATATAACCCCAAAAATTAAATCCGGTTAAATCACTGCAATCCTATGACCTTTTGAGGATTTTTTTACTGGAATATGTGTAGGACGCCCAAAACTATCCAATGCAAACAATAGAACCGATAAATGATAGGAAATTTCAGAGAAAAATAACAAAAATTTGCACTATGAAAACATAACCCAAAAGTCCATATAAGACTTATAAAAACAAAAAGAAAAATGTATAGAGAATATATAGAAAATAAAAATCCACAATTTAAGAGGCATCTAAATGAGTTTAATAAGAACATCCAGAATATGATTAAACAGTATCGAGAAAGCAAATGGATTGCAACCTGCAATGATATAAATCAACAGGACGGAAAAAACTACTGGCACCAGATAAATAGAGTAACTAAATACAAGCCACGAACTACGATACCCACATTAAAAGTTAATGGACAAGACATAACGGATGACAAGAAAAAAGCTGATGTTTTTGCGGATTATTTTCGCCAAGCTTATACCTTTGACGATGACCAACAATATAGTGAAGAAAACCTTCTAAGTGTGGCAAGGTGGGCCGAGTTGTTTTTCGAAACTAGAAGAGAAGAAGAAGTCAAAGAAATAGATCAAGCCACATATTTTAGAATAATTAGCTTAGGTAAATCAACATCACCAGGGTATGACTATGTCACAAAAATAATATTAAGATCTCTTGAACATAATACCCACCTGAAAATTATAGAAATATTTAACTTTTGTCTTAAGCAACAAATATTTCTATCAATCTGGAAAAAGGGACAAATAATAACTATCCCCACACCCAACTCAGGCCATTCCCAAGTAAATAATTTTCGACCAATTACATTTTTACCAGTGCTCGGCAAGACCTTGGAAATCATTATAAAAGAACGACTACAACAACATTTAGGAGAATACATTCCAATATATCAGTTTGGATTCAAACAAAGACGTTCCACCCCACTACCAGTTTCAATTCTGGCGTCAAATGTTCAAACAGCAAAGCTTGCAGGTCATGGAAGTGCCGCGGTTTTTTTGGACATAAGCAAAGCATTCGACAGTGTATGGCACTCTGGATTGCTTCTTAAACTTTGGAAACTTGATTGTCCACACTATCTGATAGTATTAATTAATAACTACCTACAAGAAAAGAACGACAACTTCAAATAAAGATCCATAAAAACTTGTCGGGATGTTTTATGCCTTATCAGCGGGTACCTCAGGGCTACCCGCTATCCCCCCTTCTCTATAATATTTACTGCCATGACAGATACAACTATTTCCAAGATGACTCTAAGTTTTTTGATCCCAATTCATATATTCTCCAATTTGCTGACGACACTGCTCTTGTTACTCACAATTCAAACATCACATCCATGGTAAATTCCCTGCAGCTTCTAATGGATAACACTATGACCTGGTTTAACCAATGATGATTGAAACCTAACCCCATAAAATCCTAATTCTTAATTTTCAACCACCACATTAAACCAAATTCTCCAACCATTATTATCAATAATCATGCCATAAAACCACAGCCATCAGCGAAATATTTGGGAAGCAATATCGACCAAAAACTTAATTTTAACTATCACACAAGAACAATCAAAACCAAATGCGTAACAAGAGGAAAACACTTTCGAAGTCTTACCTATAAACCTATAAACAACAGGGAATATCACTGAAAACTGCAGCCCATATATACCAGTCAATATGTCAACGCATTCTAGAATACTGCCATCCTATCTACTTAAACTGTCGACCACCAGCAATTAAACATCTAAAAGTAGCCGAAACAGCAACTCTACGGATCATTACAAAGATGCGTCACCCACAAAATCCGTTATATAATCCATCTAACCAACTACTCTACGAGTTGACAAAAGTAGAACCAATAACAACCAGACTTAGAGACTTGAGTACTAAATTTGCCAGCCTAATATACAGGTTCTGCATGCACTATGCAACAAAGAAATACCTCCAAACAGAAGAAGAATCTATGCAGAAACATCATTATGTCAATCCATCATACATCTGCAACAGTAAATCATCACATATTACACAACACACAACCAAAACTCAAAATGTCCAATCCTGTAAATAGTTATATAATATGTTTATTTATATTTTTCACTTTTTTTTTCCAATTGTAAATAATATATAAAATTGTATGTAAACGACCACCAGCAATTAAACATCTAAAAGTAGCCGAAACAGCAATGGCCCTTTGATATTTATGTCAATAAAGAACGTTATAAATAAATAAATAAATCCCGTCAGTCAGTATGGATTCCATCAGCTTAGGGATAGCAGAGAGAATTGATATACCGCGGTAGTTGGCAATGTCGCTTCTGTCGCCAGATTTAAAAATAGGTTGAAGATTGGAGAACAACACGTTGCAGGAAAGCAGCCAACGTCAATTGACCTATGAAAGATGATACTTCGCAATAGGGGAGCCGGAGATGATCAGCAATTTTTCAAGAAAATTGTGGGATCCTATCCGGACCCGCACTCTTGGAAGCATCAAGCTGTTTCAACCTCTCAGTGACCTCCCAGACATCAAAGCTGTGCAAGGACAAAGTGGTAGCAAACTCAACGGGCTTGATGTGTGTTAAGTCAACTTCATTGTAGTCGGTATATGAAGACTGAAAGTGTAACCTCAGCTATCTCTAGAGAGCCCTCAAGTACTCGGCTGTTGTAAGACATCAGGGCTGGAAGATTAGATTCCCTTTTGAGACTGTTGATACCTAAATGACCAGAAGTGCTTGATATTTTCAGGGATTAAATGTTCTGTATTGGTAAAGGAAGTAGCACATATCAGTTCGAATCTTAACCTCACAACGAACAGCAGTCGCTACCAAGACCACGCTCCCTTAATCTCTTATAAAGTCTGTTCTTCCGAGAAATGCATTTACGAAGTCCTCAATCAAACCATTTAGAATATTTTTCGGTTGCAACACACTTACTCGGCACAAAGCGATCGATGCCCTCGAAGTTCACCTCACAGAAGCGACAAATCATTGCGTCAATATCAGCAATAGTTGATATGAAAGTCCAGTCGATCTCCTCGTAAAATTGAGTCAGTTCGGAGTAACTAGCTCTAAGAAACTGATAGACCGCAACCGTGCAGCTGCTTCTCAAAATCTTGACACGTCGCAGGCGATAATGTGTCCATTGCCAGCAGTGGAAGAGAGAAACAGAAAAAAAAAACAAAAAGAAAAATCAACAGCAATTATCTGACATAGTCAAGAACAGAGTATGGTTCTCTGTCCATCAACAATTTTTTAAGTGCTGAGTACTTTAGCGCCGCAAAAAGTACTTAGCAGTTTTTTATGTAAAAAGTACAGTAGGAGGTTTATAGAAGCATATAATTTATTTATTTATTTATCAACGGACTATTGCCCAGTATAAAGAAAATTTACAAAACAGTTGAAAACCAATTAACTAATTTCTATCCTAACCTATAATTTTAAATAATTTGAAATACTATTACAAATAAGACATTTAGTGACAACAACAAAATATACAAGAATACAGGAAGTAAGAGTTTCAGCTGGGACAAAAGCATTTATCCATCCATCAGCGAGCAATTGCCCAATTACAGTACAAGGTACGAAATATAAGTTTTAAAACCTAATCTTACACAAAATGAAAAAGTTGAGTGTTATTGAAACAATGATATAAAAATAGCATGTAGCTTTCACCCATACATCCAAATCACAAAATAGGTCAATCAACGCAAACACTGACAAAAAAAAACAATAATTGCAACAATAAATAGAATTGAATAAATATTACATGATTTAAGTTGAGATCTAAAAGCCCTCTGGTTTCCAAAACAGTCCAACCAGCTTTCAATGCTAGAGTAATTGACAGCCACAGCCCTATGGTGTTCCATGAAAGAAACGAACCTTAAAAATTTGTGTTGAACACTGAATGCGGACACCATAGTGAGGGGACCAGACACATGAGCAGTAATCCAAATGGGGTCTCACCAAAGAACAGAACAATAATTTAATGGACTGGATATTAAGAAAATCTGTGGCGCAGCACTTGATAAAGCAGAGCATTTGAAGGGATCTTGAGACTGCCATGGATATATGGGGGATAAAAGATAAGTTTGAATAGATGATAACGCCCAGATCCTTAATTTGAGATACAGATAAAAAAAATAATGTAAAAAAATATGGAAAATTTAAAATCTTGTTCTCGACCTATGACAGATCAAAAAGTAATATTTGTTTTTTTATCAACATAATATCACTATCGCTGCAGTTTTTACTTCACGCATGGCCCTCCGCTCACTGCGGGGGTGCAACCAACAAAAACTAATCCAAGACATGCCCAAAATCAGGAAAAAAAACATTTTGAGGCTACTATTAGACGCTGCTAACTAAACTAACTCAATCTAACCAATAAGGATGAAATACGCATGCTGTAGATGTTACACCATTAAAAGTAGTAGTACCTAGTCTATATGATTATATTAATAAAACAAATTCATAATCTATTATTTTTTTACAACGGATCATAAAAGAACTTCCTTTTTCGATAAAAATTAATTTTGTATAAAAGTATTTGCGCCACTAAAGTGCTCAATGGCCAATTTTTTTCTTTCTAGTTTCGGCTCTCTTAATTTTTTATATTATTAGGTAAACTGTTAAAAAAATTAAGGCATACATAACAAGGATTTCTCTCTGTTAATGTTAGTCTGTAAATGGGGTAGTTAACATTATAAGTTCTTCTGTTTCAGTTGTCAAACACCTGCGGGTAAAACATATGTCTGGTTTTAAAGAAAAACATCAAATAATCATAGATAAAAAGGCCATAAACTGTTGACATACCAGATGACTTAAATAGAGTACTTCTCTGCAGCTCTCATTGACTCTTAGTTGTTTATGTTCTTAGTATACTCTTCAAGTACCTTTTCAATCAAAACATTGCTGCCCCAAAATATTATTCTATACCTATTTTAAAATAGATTCAAAATTAGCAAAATACAATATTTTTAAACATTTGTTATTCACTGAAATTCCCAACTACCCTTCCTCCATAACCTACTGAATTTAGCCTTTAAATCAGTGTCATTATATGTGAAGACCAATCTAAAAATTCATCCAAGTATCCAACGGGAGCCGGAGGATTACAGCGAGCACGGCGAGCAGGTTTTGTTCAAGCATGTTTGTGCTTGCGCGCGCGGCGTGTTCGGTTCATCAGACTAAAATTTCATAAACTTATTATTTTTAAAATATAGACCTGATTTTCTTACTTCGTTTTTTAAACGTTTTTTTTTTCGCTTCAATTATTACAATACCAACTACAGATCACATGCATCCATCAATCAGGCAATCCTAAAAGTCACCACATTAATAATAGAAAACGGAATCTGTTATTATAGAAGAGAAAAACTCCACTTCATTATTATATTCTCTTGAAATATAGGATGGAAAAAATAAACATGGTTTTTGAAAATTTTAATTTTTTTAGCATATCTCAGAAATAAATGAAATTAACAGTTGGGCCTTCAATTAAATAACTTTGACCGATTTAACTTTTCCCCTGTATTACTCTTTTCTAGATCACAATGCATGCATTTGAAACATGCCTCTGTAGCCCTTTCTACATTTACCTTGTAGGTATTTAGATAAGATAAGATAATTTTATTTAGACATAGGTATATATTGCAAGCAATATAGGTAATTACATTTTATTTATTTATTTATGTATTCATTTAACAAGAAAAACAGTTACAGAGAATGTATACCAAATCCATACAAATACAATACTGTTCAGTGTTATGCCTATATATATATTACAAAATTGTAATTTAAACATTAAATATTTGTTTGATATCTCTTTTACTTACTTACAATTTAAATTCTACCTAGTACTAAACATATTTAGCCGACAATCTGTTTTTGTTGCCGAATTTGTTATACTTTGCAAACAGCCATTGATTGATACATTATATTTCATTCAAGATCTTCCTCAAAGTTATGTTTATAAAATGATGATGAAGCAAAACCCTTAAAGCTGTACCTTCAAAGTTACATAGATATGGAGTTAAAATTGCCTATTTAGCTTTGTTTTTAATTTAAGCAAAATAATTATATTGATTTTTTTTTTTCAGAAATATATGCAATGAACTTCTCAATATGCTAAGGCCCGAGAAGAGTTCTAAGAGTAGTCGAAGTCTAAAAATACTTGATGGTCCTATACATCTTGGGTCTATGGCTGAAAATCAGGAAAATAATGTTGAAGAGATTAAAAGTATTTGGGTTGCTCAAAGGGATGATTCTCTGGTAAAATATTTAGCAACTTCTACATTTACTAATGTGTCATTATCAAATTCAAATTAAGCTTTATTGTCCTATCAGTGCTCAGCGGTGACTATATAATAATAATAAATCTATTGATGTCAATACAATGCATTCACACTGGTCAATAAAGTAAAAATAAAAAAATTTAAATCCTAAATTATTTGAAATTTTAGTAAAATAAAAGTGTTACAAGACATGTTAAAATAGAACTTATTCTAAAGTAAAATACACGATAATATAATATACGAAAATATGCAGTTAAAAAATATACAGTTAAATGTCAGCTATTAGATAAAAATGCATCATAGATATGTATCAGTAGCCTTTTGCAGGCATCTTTGAAATATCTTGCTGGCAGCTCCCAAATACCCAGTGGCAGCCTGTTAAAAACTTTAGCGCCCTATAGCCAGGGCCACTTTGACAGTGCTTAAGTATTAATGCAGTATTGTACAAAGCAATAATTTTAATTTCGAGTGTCATATTTATGTATCCTACTATATGTTTGGTAAACAGCAAGGTTTTTTTAAGTGTACTAAGGTTTCGAGTATATAATTTACTGGAAATGTAAGGATTCATATTTCGTACACGTGAATGGGCTCAGATGGGGCCCTCTACTGCGACCCTTGGTCTATTGTAGCTCAGAACTGTGGTTTGCACTAGTCCAGATCTCAATCCTTTTCATAAAATTGATTAGCTTTCTGGGGTGGATAGTTGAGACTTTCCAAACACTGTTTCTCTGGTTCTTTCCATTGTTGGACAGGAATATAAAACATGTTCCATTGTTTCTTCTTCCTCCAAGCACAAGCCCCATTCCGTTTCTTCTGCAAGCCCTATCTTGTTCATGGGGCTTCTTAGCCGGCAATGACCATTGTATCGAATAGTTATATACTTAAATTCTGATAAACTATGACCACTGCAAGTATTGTAAATATTTGTATAATTTACTCCTGTTTGAGTCCTGGTCCTGGATAATCGCAAATTGATATGATGATATTGGTATTGATACTTCTTGCCTTCGGGGTACCACACGGTATAATTCTCGAAACGATATTGTTTCTCATTTACATTAATGATGTCAAACTCCATGAAAGTGTGCAGGATCATTCAATGGGGACTGAACAAGGCCATATTTGTGGCTATCCTCGTATTAAAAAAAAATAAATAGACATCTTTGTCCTGTATAATCTGAAAGGAAATGATTTGATTTGAAACAAAAGAGATACAACCTAAAATTTACATTTTCTGAGTGGTGCACTTCATTTATTGGTTCGTTTTTGAAAGAGTCTCTCTTTTTAGATACATTTTAAGAAAAAGTGTTTCAATTTTTAGTAACAACAGAATTATTTTAATTCATGTGATAACTTTGCGATTTAGATTAGTAAATAGAGAAGGTAACAGTAAATACATGAAATGCCAGAACACAAAAGGTCAAAGTCTAGCGTTTATTACCACTTTTAATACATATTGGTAAAAGGGAAACATATTTAATATTACTATTATTAACAAAACAATTCTAATAATTTTGATGGTCGATGTAGTCGCCATTATTATCAAAGGAAGTCCAGAATCCCCTGCTGTTTATCTGGTTAATTCATGGATAATTTGATTTCTCAATTCGTCATCGTTTCTGCTTCTCTGACGATATATTACATAGTAGAGTGCCCAACGCAGTAAAAGCCTTCTATAAATGATTTTTGTGGGCACCTCTGGGTTACAAGCTGACATTTTCACAGAATGAAGGTTTTATTATATTAATTCAAAATCCGAAGGTAGTCAAAAATTAGAACGGACAAAAGGGCAGTATACCTAAAACTCGAGATTATTATATGAACGTGTAGGATATTAATTTATGAATGTTTTCATATAAAATTCATCTACATTTTTGTTCGAATTATATTTTTTATCATTGCTTGAAATATGCAGATTACGTTGGCCCTTACGGCAAAATAAATAAAAAAGTTGAAATATCTCCCTTCGAACCTGGGCAAAATCTGATTGAAATATATTAATTTTTGTATTCACCTCGCATTCTCTCCGAAATGAAGGCTCAAATCAAAAATTTTTATTCTTGCAAAAAGTTTGCCTTAAGTATCTAGAATATATAGGTGCAAGAATAATTTTTTTTTCTCAAATGGTAACGGACAAATAGAATTAAATGTAAAAAAAGTAATTTTCTTCTAGCCGCGATCGTCGGATCTCGCGCTGCCCCATTAGTCTCGCATCTCACTTTTCTTCATAGCTCCCTCTCTTTCTCGCCTATTGTACAATACAGCTGATCAATGACAGTTCGTGACAAGAGGGGCTGCATTGTATTGGCTGGCAGGAACGTCAAACTGGTGAGAGGAGTTTGATTACGGAGAGTGACGCCCCCGCCATCCGAGTTGCCAAGGGATATGGCACATCAAATCCCATCGTCCTCCCCCAGGCTGGAGAACACCAAAGTACAAAGCCTGGGGCCGATCAATGACAGTTTGTGACAAGAGGGGCTGCATTGTATTGGCTGGCAGGAACGTCAAACTGGTGAGAGCAGTTTGATTACGGGGAGTGACGCCCCCCACCATTCCGAGTTGCCACGGGATGTGGCCCATCAAATCCCATCGTCCTCCTCCAGGCTGGAGAATATCTAAGTACAAAGTCTGGAGCTGATCACTGGGGAGTGATCCAACAAACCCCATTTTTACCCCTGTCAGACTAGGGACCGCCAGAGGAATGAGTCTGAGGTCGATGCTTCGAGTGGAAGCGGCCCTAGGTGGTAGATGCATAAGCCTACTCGCATCGTCCGGTGAAAGACCACCCCACCAGAATTGGGAAGCGCTAAGTGGTTTTTCCAAATCACGTTCCGCTTCCGCGCTGGTGGTCCCGGGTTCCACAGTAGGAATATATGGACATGATGGTGCTTCCAGGATCAAAATATTCCGGAAGTAAACTCCCCGGCCATTCGGATCTCCGGGCGCTGGGTGGCCCTGGGAGCCCTTCATTCCGCATTTCACAGACAGCAAAGATACCGAACCAATTTAGAATAGATTTCTGCAACATAAGAGGCCTAAATACAAACATAAATTCGGTACACCAACATCTACAAGCAAATAGACCACACATATTAGCCCTTACAGAAACACAAGTATGTTCTACAACAACAACAGTGAACTACCTCTATCCTGGTTACGACTTACATACCCGATTTAGATATAAGTTCGGAATATGCCTTTTTGTCCGAAGCGACCTTTCATGTCACCGCGAGGAAACACTCGAACCGAACAACCTTGACGTCATGTGGCTCAAGTTCACCGCCAAGGGATTAACCAAGTTTATATGTTGTCTCTATCGCCCTCCGAGCGATAGAGCCTACCAAA
>JAEQML010067347.1:0-19186 GCA_016904865.1 Pissodes strobi
TTTATGTTTTATTTATAGTGTGTGGGTTAGATTGAGTTAGTTTGGGTTAGATATGGGTTCTGAAGGTTAGTTAACACAAAATAGTTATTTTGCTGCGTCACGAAATTTTTCCGTGTCCTTGCAAAACCACTGCGATGAACCCAAAGAAGTATTCACTTCAAAAATGATTTAATAGAGGTTGGTAAATGACTATAAACATATCAGATTATCCATTAATATCACAGTATTATAAAATATTAGTTAATCACATCACAAAATGGTGCCCACTGTACTACTGTGTTTCATTTACTTTTACTTACGTGTGGAAACTCAGGTTCGGATGATAATAGCTGGAGATTTTGCATACCTCACACCGCAAGACCATCGTTACTTTGATATAAAGTTTATAAAAAATATTTACAGGAAATCACTCACGAAATATAAAAAAGCTACACGTCGCGTCGCGTCACACAAATTCAGGCTTTAAAACGTCCATTTGAAACCAAACAAAACTGGGCGAAGAGTACTATTTTGCACGTTTTTTAATGAAGAACATTTATTTATTCAAGTCTAATCAAAAGTTGGACGGCCATCTTGTTACTTTTGACGTCTGTATTATTAGGATCCCATTCAAAACGGAGTCAAAATTTTTGCTAGTGAGCTTTAACATTGCACAATTTTGTTAATATCATAGCAACCAGTCATCAAAAATAGTGTCGAAAAGAGCTTCTTTTCGACACAACTTTGCGTATCGAAAAGACTTCTTTATGATACCAAAATAGAGATAGTATATTGTGCAACAAGTGCTGAAAGTAAGATTTTTTCACACGAATGAGACAGTTTGGTGACACGAGCCGTAAGCGAGTGTCATAAAGTCTCATGAGTGTAAAAAGTCTTTTCAGCACGTGTAGCACACTATACTTTTTCTACGACTGCTACATACAGGGTGCCCCACTGGGAGCGTGGTAGAAAATTACATGTTATATGGGAAACATTTTTATTATTGATTTATCAGAAAATTTTATTCCTAATGAAAGAAGCTACGTGAGTAAGAGATTCTCGCTAAACTATAACTAGGGGCACAGTCTTAAAATGGGGCCACCGGAGTGGGGTCCCTATTTTCCAAATATTTTGAAAAAGAGGCGAAGCCCTAAAATGGGGCCCCAGGGGGGGGGGCGAAACCCTAGAATGGGGCCTATAGTTCGGGAGTCCCAATTTTTACAGATTTAGAAATGGATTTCCCGGAGGCGAAGTCCTAAAATGGGGCCCCAAGTCTTAAAAAGGGGCCTCTGGTATACGAGTTCCATTTTCTACAGTTTTGCAAAAAGGGGCTCTCGGGGGGTGAAGCCCTATAATTGGGCCCCCTTTTTTAGAGATCTGGTAATGGGACCTTTGAGGGCGAAGCTCTAAAACGGAGACGAAGCCCTTTAATCTAAATACCCGAATAAGCGTGTGAAAAGTATACTTTTCACACGATGTTTGAAATGTCCAGTTTTCAAGAGCAGTTGTTATTGCATTTTTGTCTATTTTCAGGGCAGTCCTAGAAAAAAGTATATTCAACTTACATTTGCAATGAATGATCATTGCATAATATACTATTCAGCAGTTAATAATGAAATAAAATTTCCGAAAACTTATTTCTTGACTAATTTCAAATTTGAACACGAAATTTATGAGATACCAAAAATACGCAATTTTATCCCGATTTAAACGTTTTTGTGACACATACATAGAGTTTTTCTGCTCTCAATGGTTAAACGAAAAATTAAATCATACCACTGCTAGCCTAAAAATAAATTGCTTATCATTATTTTTGAGACAAATAAAAAGGAACTGAAGCATACAAATTTTATTGAAAAACATATAAATATGACAAATATCTGGTTAATAAACATATTCAAAAAGTAGCTTAATAACTATTTTGTTCTATTAAATACCTATTAAAAATATATTTTCATTTCATTATAAATGCTACTATCACTGAAAAAAATCTCCTAAATAAACTGGTATATCTAGAAAAAAAGATTAAATCTAGAGTATTGGCAATTGCAATTGGTTTATTTAGATTTGCTAAACCAGTAAATTGTTAGGGTATTTCTATAAAGCTATTGTATTAATAAGTACCCGTATTAGGTAGGTATATAATTTAATTAAAGTAGATAAACATATTTATAGCATGCCTTCACTGGTTTTGAAACGTTACCAAGTTAGTATACTTATCGAATGGGGAAGAGCCGTCGGTCGTCGACCTCCAATGCTCTCAATCTATTGGTGCAGTTACTTTACTACGTGCATACTATAAATATTTTGGGGGTAAAACAAGGCGGAACCAAGGGAAGCGACATTGCCAGATTGACATGTAAGAACTTCAGAACCGGTTTTTGATGAATCAACAATGGGGAAAATAAGTATTTAGTGTTATAATTTAATATGAAAAAAGTATGTACAGTAACTCGGCAACGCTACATCTATCGACTATAGAATGTGCCTCAATGTTGGGGGAAAACAAAGAACCATTTGTCCTGTCTCTTCAGGTTAAATGTCTTTGGGTTCATCTCAGGCTTCTCGCAGGCCACTGTAATGTGGTGATACACACAGAAGTACACAAGAAGTTTCGCACTATTGCTGCGGTATGTTGTCGGGCATTATCCTGCATCAATATAAAATTATTGCCCACTAACTCTGCGTGAGGTAAGACATATTGCTGTAAAATGTCAATGTAGATATGGGCTGTCATCGATCGCCTCACCGTAAAAGCATGAAGGAGTGCCTTTCAATTCGTTGAAATCCTTCCTCACACCATAGCCGACCCACCATTATATCTTTCACATTCGGTTATTAAATTCTGATTAAACCTTTCACCAGTGGAATAATGGGATCTGGGATCGAGTATGAAAGGAAATGATAAGGAACGTAATTTTCAGTATGCTGGGTAGATTACAAGCTCTTAGAGTTGCTAGGGGAGAAAATACACGGTATTAAACAGTTACCTTAGTTTATAATTGTGTGTTTTAAAAAAAACTTTCTAAAACTCGTATCAGTTTATTTCACGAGAAAACTTTTTCTCGATTAATTCAGAAACTTGGTCATTTGCAAGGCTTCAGCAAAAAGCTGTAATTCGCACAATTTTACAGATAAATCAATGAATACCTCTCGTAAAAGAAGCGTCTTTTATATAGAGTGTAAGCACTTTCTATACCATTACTTATTTAACACAATCAAAAATCAAGAAAAAAAACATGGCTTGAGTGGAAATGGCATGCTTCTGGTTAAAAAGCAAAAATACTTAAAAAAAAACGAATATTTTTTAAAGTAATTAATTTATTTAAATTTGGTAAAGCATAGTCAAGTCATCAAAGTTTTGGTATCTACCTAATACGGGACATTTATTTACAGAAATTTAAACCTAATTCTACACCCAAATATAATATATTAATATAAGACTCCATTCTATATACCAAATTTTGGAAACATGAGATGGAAGATCTGGTAAAACGGTATTATTTTTCCTGAGACATATCTACAAGCTAGATATCTTAATGGCAGACAATATGTACAACAAAGATGACAAAAAAGAGAGAAAATAGTTATTTGTTTTACTAGGCAGCAAAGTAGTAGATTGACTGCCGTGGCTGATAGTTCATAGCCGAGCGTAGCGAGGCTAGGAATTCAGCTAAGGCAGTCAATCTGCTTTGCTGCCGAGTTGAACATATAATTTTTTCTCCGATTGTTTATAATGATATATGTATATTGTATATTTGCAAATTATTACAATTCCCACAATCTTTTTATTTTTCCTGTAGTGACAAATTAAGACAAATTTGATAGAAATCGCAATTGTTGGAACGGTTGGCTGCTATGGAAATGTATATGTCCATAATAATTATAGTTTGACAACTTATGCCAAACGTTTTATTTCCATGGAGACTAATCACTTTGCTGCCTGGACAGGAAAAATAATACTTTGCTGATTGTTATGTGTCTGCAAAATTAATATTTGCTGTCAATCGGAGAAAAAATCATTATTTGTGTCGTGACAGTACAAACTGACATTTTTAAAATTTTCAAACAAAATCTCAATTTGACGTGTCAACTGAATTATCTAATAGAAAAATAATATACACTTAATAGTTCCTACCAAAGAATAAAGAAGAGAAAGAAACGCCGTGACGACGACGTTTGACACTTAATACGTGCGACGAACTTCTGAAACATCGAGGAGGCTGCGCAGGAAACATTCTGACGTTATGTTTTGGTGCTTCCTACGTTTTGATAGTATTTCTTGTGTTTGAAGCTATTTTTTTGCGATTTACTTCGATTTGGAACATTGTTTATTTGTTTAGTAATATTATTGTAGATATTGCGTTAGTTCATATAGTGTTTAATTAGATATTTAGTGGTAAAAGTGTGTATTATGGACTAAAGAAGCAAAGTAAACATGGTTAGTTGTACAGCTTGTGGTCTTTCTAAAACTCCAACAAATTAAAAACTTGGAATAACATTTCATCGGTAAGTAGGTATTTTACCCCTTATATTACTATTTTTTACCATTTAATAAAGCAAAATTATAAATTGTCCATTTGTCAACAAATAGGTGAGAGATCCAATCATTGGCGTACCCGTAAAAAATATAGCATTAAAAATCAATGTTTGCAAGAATATTGGACAATGCTAATTTTTTTTATACTTGACATGTTAAAGTTTATACTGTCAATAAAATGCTAAAATTAGTTATTTGAATATATTTGTGCATTTGAAATGCACAAATAAGCAAAATATCGTTAGATAATAGTGCGTTAGTTTTGAAGGGGGGTACTTCTTAATAAAGGTAGGTAGGTAGGTAATTATTTAGAAAACGGGTTTTCGCTATTATAAGAGATTTTTGAAAATTTTCTTTTTATCGTGTTTATATAAGTGAAATGTAACATTTATCCGCCACGGCAGCTTAATAAGATTGTTTCTATAATTTGTTAGTAACAATTATTGGCAGCAGCGCAGTGTTATCGTTCTAATATTTCATTTAACGCATGGCCCAAAAACATTTATTCAGGTTAAATGTCTTTGGCATGGCCCTCCGCTCATATCATCGATAGAAAAAGCACGTATCTAGGTACACCAATTTTGAGCCTTCGCTTGCTAATTCATATAAACTGCTCGTCAAAAAAAAAACGACGCACCTAGTTTTTTGGACAATACTTGAAAGCTTGTTATTGGAAAAGCTTAACCAACCTTAAAATGTCTAATTTTTGGAATAGGATATTTCGCACCTAACATATACTACAGGGTGTTAAAGAAAGAGGTTCCTTTTTTACAAAATTTCAAGCTATCCCTATTCATGGGGTAATTCAGATAGTCGTAATACCTCTCTTTACTTACAGTTAGATAATACCTCGGGACGTTTTTTAGATTTTGTAGATATCTTGGCTAACTACGGTTATATGGCATTTTTTCAATAGTTGTCGTTATTTTCCAGTTTGGTCCCAATATTTAGCAAACTACGGAAGGTATCGACGAATTGTGAACACGGCGTCTTACGGTAGGTCATATGCTACCAGTTTATGTACGTTACGTGATCCATTAAACCAGAATCCCAGATAAACCTACACCAGATGCGAAACCTCCCACCTAACGCATGAAACAAGAATTCGTTTCAAGCTCCGCCTCCTTGGGATGGCCAGCCATCCCAAGAAATAGTCAGGGCAAGCTCTAGTGTGATTCTAAACGCGAGCCACGCAAGTCTTTCGGTTTAGTCCGGAGTGTTACGAAAAATAATTAATCTTTATTTTATTTTTGTTAAAAATGCCTGGTTATAAGTGCCTTTATTTGAATTGTTCTACTAGAAGCGGTGGCGAAAAATCATTATTTAAATTACTCCGCGATACTGAAAGGTATGTATAAATGTTTTTTAATGCACATTCCAGCACACTTATTTCCAAAATGATTGCATATTCTAAAATCGAATAAACACGAAATTCAATTAAATCTGAAAACTGGCAGATACAATGTTATAGTTAAATCTTTTTTAAATCCAACTAATGTTATACAGTGTCCGCCAGAATATTGGCCACATATGGCCAATTTTTTTATTATTATGATATCGGAACTTTTGTTTTAACCAATCTATTCTGTAGGTCTGACAATCTAAAAATGCATTTTAACATTGAAAATGTTTCAGTTTTCCTAGTATAGGCAAAGTATAGTATACATATACTTTGGTATAGGGCCTCAAATCGTGAACAAGTGTATGCAACATTTGCCACATTCATGACGTCATACGCATGAGAGATCGTGTTAGTTTGTTTATTTAAACCTAAATTTGATTATAACGTATCGGAATCGGTTCAAATGACTAAAATAAATTTGAACTAACTGAAACTAACCGAAAGTTTATTAAACGACTAACCAAAACTAACCAAAGGCACCAAAACGGGCTAAAACGTATCGGAACAGGTTACAAAACTTGAAGTAAGTTAAAACGAACCGAATTTTGGCGTCTAACCAAAACTAACCGAAAACATTAAATTTCATTATAACGTGTCGGAACCGGTTCAAATCACTAAAAAAATTGGAACTAGCTGAAACTAACCGAAAGTTGATTGGACCACTAACCATAACTAACCATAAGCGCCAAAACGGGCTAAAACCTATCGGAACAGGTTACAAGAATTAAAGTAAGTTAAAATTAACCAAAACGAACTGAATTTTGGCGACTAACGAAAACAAACCACAAACATTAAATTTGATTATAACGTATCGGAACTGGTTCAAGTGACTAAAATAATATGGAACTAACTGACAGTAACCGAAAGTTGAATGACTAACCAAGGTAACTAAAAGCACCAAAACGGGCTAAAACTTATCAGAACACATTACAAATGTTAAGTTAAAACTAACCTAAAATAACCGAATTTTGGCGACTAACCAAAACTAACCAAACACATTAAAATTGCTTATGATGTACCGGAACCGGTTCAAATGACTTAAATATAATAAAACTAACTGAACTTTACCGAAAGTTAATTGAACGACTAACTAACCAAAAGTAACCAAACTAACCCAAACTAACTCAAATTAACTGAATTTTGGTGACTAACCAAAAACATTAAAAATGCTTATAATGTGTCGGTACCGGTTCAAATGACTAAAATAAATTGGAACTAACTGAATTTTACCTAAAGTTGATTGAACGACTAACCAAAAGTAAGTAAAAGCAGCAAATCCGGCTAAAACGTATCGAAATAGAATAAAAATATTAAAACTAACCCAAATTAACCGAATTTTGGCGACTAACAAAAAATAACCAATAGCACTAAAATTGTTTAATCGGAACTGGTTAAAATGATTAAAATAAATTAATAACAACTGAAATGAACTGACAGTTGATTGAACGACTAAACAAGACTAACCAAAGGCACCAGAAAGGGCTAAAACATATCGGAACGTATTAAAAGTATTAAGGTAAGTTGAAACTAACTTTAATTAACCGAATTTTGGCGACTAACTAAAATTAACCAATACATTAAAATTGGTTATGACGTATCGGATCCGGTTCAATAAATAAAATAAATTAAAACTAACTAAAACTAACCGAAAACTTATTGAATGACTAAACCAAAACTAATCAAAAGTAACCATAAATACCAAAAAGGTCTAAAACGTATCGGAACTGATTAAAGGTATTAAAATAAGTAACTAACCCAAATTAACCGAATTTTGGCGACTAACTAAAATGAACCAAAATATTAAAGTTGGTTATAACGTATCGGAACCTGTTCAATTAACTAAAATAAATTGGAGCTGGCTGCAAGTAACCGAATGTTGATGACTAACCAAAAGTAACTAAAAGCACCAAAACGGGCTAAAACGTATCGAAGTTGATTAAAACTATGGAAGTAAGTTAAAACTAATACAAATTAACCGAATTTTGGTGACTTACCAAAAACACTAAAATTGGGGATAACGTATCGGCACTGGTTCAAGTAACTAAAATAGAATAAAACTAACTGAAAATTGGTCTTTTTTGGTGCTTTTGTTTACTTTTGGTTAGTTTTGGTTAGTCCTTTAACACACTTTCGGTTAATTTCAGTTAGTTTTAATTTATTTTAGTCATTTGAACCGGCTCCTATACGTTATTACCAATTTTAGTTTTTTTGGTTAGTCATTCAATCAACTTTCGGTTACTTTCAGTTAGTTCGAATTTATTTTCGTCATTTGAACCGGTTGCGATACGTTATAACCAGTTTAAATGTTTTTGGCCAATATAAGTTAGTCGCCAGACTTCGGTTAAATTCAACTTAATCTAATATTTTTTAATCTGTGCCGATACGTTTTAGCCCTTTTTAGTGCTTTTGGATACTTTGGTTAGTTTTGGTTAGTCGTTCAATAAATTTTCGGTTCATTTCAGTTAGTTTTAAATTATTTTAGTCATTTGAACCAGTTCCGATACTTTATAACCAGTTTTAATGTTTTTGGTTAGTTTAGGTTAGTCGCCAATATTCGGTTAATTTGGGTTAGTTTTAACTTACTTTGATATTTTGAATCTGTTCAGATACATTTTAGCCCGTTTTGGTGCCTTTATTTGCTTTTAGTTAGTTTTGGTTAGTTATTTAATCAACTTTCGGATACTTTTAGCTGCTTCCGATTTCTATTAGTCGTTTGAATCGGTTCCGGTATGTTTTAATCAAATTTAATATTTTTGGTTAGCTTTGGTTAGTCCTTAAAATTTGGCTCGTTTTGGTTAGTTTTAAACTATTTTAATGTTTGTAACCTATTCCGATACGTTTTAGCCTGTTTTGGTGCTTTTAGTTACTTTTGGCTAGTTTTGGTTAGTCGTTCAATCAACTTTCGGTGAGTTTCAGTTGGTTCCAATTTATTTTAGTCATTTGAACGGATTCCGATACCTTATGATCAAATTTAAGTTTAAATAAACAAACTAACATGCTATCTCACGCGTATGACGTCATGTGGCAAATGTAGCATGTACTTTTTCACTATTTGTGCCCCTATATTCGGATAACAGAAACATTTTCAATGTTAAAACAATTTTAAATCGACATACAATAAAGCGTATTAAGGGAATTTCTGTAAAAAAGTCAGAGCAGCCGTAATAACACAAGATTTCCATGACCGCCTGTTGGGAAAAAAGAAAGTGAATGGCTATTGCAAATTTTTATTTTTCCTGAACCAGTCCACCAACAAAACACGTTTTCATTTAATTGGTGCGGACCAACTATTTTAATTTTGAAGAACAATTCTATAATCATACCCAGATTATTTGGTGCAGGCCGCGTATAACCGCCACGTCAAGGTTAAAGTTGTCTGACGAGGAATTTGCCGAACTTTTGCATCTGGTGTGGGTTTATCTGGGCCAGAATGTTCAAATAAATGATATGTTTAACACAAAATAAATTTTTTTATTTGAAAATCGAAAATGAAAATTCAAACCAAAGAAAACTATACTTAATACCATGGATTAGAATGGGGTATTTTCTCGAAATGGTTTTAGATTTTTGGTGATAAACCAGTCAGTTGTCAAAATATGGTAAAATTAGGATATTTCTTCGTATAACGTTACCATAAATATAAAAACGAGTTTTTGTCTCTTATAACCGTTCAGATTACACTCGAAATTACCTTCGAATATACGGAGTGATTGAAAAAGTAAAATGGTAAAAAAATAATTAATTTTTTATCAGAGGATCCTATTTTAGTACCCACCTATCATTTCAATTCTTAATATTTATTCTACGGACCATTTTAATAACATTCGTGACAGCATAGAATACACTGTACAGGGTGTCCCATTTTCGATGATATTAGGGGGTATCTCACTTACGAGTAAAGATAGAGAGATGCGGTTTTCGCAATACTGCGCTACTTTTTTGTAAAAAGAACGATGGTATAAACAAAATTTTCATAGCCCGCTTCGTTTCTGAGATACAGGGCGAAATTTTAAAATGATGCATTTTGGGACCCCCCTCGTATCTCCGTTATCTTTTAACATATCGCAAAGCTAAAAACTTGCTCTTATATACTTTTTTACGCAGAACCCAGTGGCCTAGTCAGATTTTTGCTGTGAGCTGTCAATTTTTAGCTATAAATCAAACTTATGTTTTTTTTAAATGGAACACCCTGTATATTTTTCTTTCGTTTGAATGGAAATCTTATAAGCTTTTCAAAAATATATAATACATGATATGTATTTTAAATAATAAGCCTAAAATTCATAATTTCCCAAAATGTATCTCTATACGACACTCTTGATGAGTATAGTATAAGCATTATCTTTTAAACAACGTTATAAGTATTAGTAGGCAGAGATTATCAGAGCAATGGAATGATCATTTTTTTATTGGCAAGACCTGTCAGTGGCAAAATTTATATTTTCTGTGTAATATTGTGTTATTTTGAAAAATATGACATGTTAGTCTGTTTTATACAGAGAAATGAAAACTCCCGTGAAGCTTCTCAACTATTATTCAATATGTTTGTTTGAATATTTATTTGCCTTTTGACTTATTTGGGTTTATATTTTTTATTTAAGTATCATTTTTAATTATGGATATTCTGAAAGAAGATAACCTGGTCATTTAATGTTTTCCGGAATAAACAGAACATGGCACGTTTATCCGGCCCCTACCAAAAACGTATAATAAGGAAAATCCCGGTAAGGGCGGAGGCAACGTTCCTTGTTCTAGCAATTTTTTTCTTTATTCCGGAAAACATTAAAAGATCAGGATGCCTTCTTTCGGAATATCTATAAATTAAAATGATACTTAAAAAAATAAACCCAAATAAGTCAAAGGGTAAATAAATATTCAAACAAACTTATTGGAATATAGCTGAGAAGCTTCATGGAAGTTTTTATTGCTCTGTATAAAACAGACTAACATGTCATATTTTTCAAAATATTGATAATTTTCATTTTGAACTATCGTAAAAAATACAATATTACACAGAAAATATAAATTTTGCCACTGAAATGTCTTGCCAACAAAAAATTACCATTCCATTGTTCTTAATAGTCTCTGCCTGCTAATACTTATACCGTTGTTTAAAAGACAATGCTTATCATACTATACTCATCTAGAGTGTCGTATAGAGACACATTTTGTGAAATTATGGATGTTAAGCTTATTATTTAAAATACATATCATGTATTATATATTTTTATAAAGCTTATAAAATTTCCATTAAAACGAAAGAAAAATATACAGGGTGCTACATTTAAAAAAATACAAGAGTATCGTATCAAGACACATTTTGTGAAATTATGAATTTTAGGCTTATTATTTAAAATACATATAATGTATTATATATTTTTATAAAGCTTATAACATTTCCAATCAAACGAAAGAAAAATATACAGGGTGTTCCATTTAAAAAAACATAAGTTTGATGTATAGCTAAAAATTGACTGCTCACAGCAAAAATTTGACTACGCCACTGGGTTCTACGTAAAAAAGTATATAAGAGCAGGTTTTAAGCTTTGCGATATGTTAAAGGATAACGGAGATGCGAGGGGGGTCCCAAAATGCATTGTTTTCAATTTCGCCCTGTATCTCAGAAATGAAGCGGGCTATGAAAATTTTGTTTATAACATCGTTCTTTTCACAAAAAAAGTAGCACAGTATTGCGAAAACCGCAACTCTCTATCTTTACTCGTAAGTGAGATACCCCGTAATATCATCGAAAATGGGACACCCTGTACAGTGTGTTCCATTACAAATGTTGTGTAGATTTTTCTTAAAACTTCGTGGACAACTCTAGCCTTATGCAGACAAGCATTACCATCTATAAGTTATTTCTCTGTGGCAGGTATATTAATAGCATCCTTTGCACTGTGGCTTAAATTAAAGAAGTACATTTTTTGATCAGCTATGAATCGATTGATTAGCGGACGCGTGTAGACTATAGGCATACAATCTTCTACAAACCATTGAACATCCATTAAAACAAGCTTTACAATTTTAAAAATTATATTATCCTCAATAAAGACAAACAAATTTAAAACAACAAATTTTATAGAGCTTACGTACATTTATTATTATGTAACCTTATGAACTAACGCCAACAGGTGCATACCTACAAAAAAAGTAATTTACGGTAGAAATAATATTTAATATTTTATGGGCCCACCATATAACATTTACTACCCTCCTTGGCATATTATTCACCAAGACTGCAATAAAGGCTTCGGGAATAGCCTCCCATTCTAATCTCAATGCATTTGCTAAATCATCCAGACTATTAAGTTCATACTCACCTGCATTTATCCTAAGTTTCGTTTCACTCCATACACGCTCTATTACATTCATATCGGAAGATCTAGCAGGCTACTCCATTCGTTCTCAAAACTTCTTGAACAACTCTGGCCCTGTGCGGACGAGCATTATCATCTACCAGGATAAAGTCATTTCCGAAGTTTTGAGCGAAAGGAATAACAATCTCATTCAAGCAGATGTCTCTATATCTATTCGCATTCATACTTCCTCCAAACAAAACAACCAACTCAGTCTTACCGTTCTGCATAACACCGCCCCATACAGTTATTCCACCACCTCCAAATGCTACTCTTGCTTCCATATTTTCTTCTACATACCTACTATTCCGTTCTCTCCATACCAAAATTCGCCCATCACTAGCATGCAAGTTAAATCTACATTCATCAGTAAACATGCACCTATTCGACTCTGCTATTCGCCAATTTACATGTTCTTGTACCCATCTCCTTCTAGCAGCTCAGTGAACAGGCAGTAAAAGGTGGCAGGCCGCTCTTCTTCTAGAATGGAGGCCATATTCATGCAACCTTCTGAGTACGGCTGAGGTCGAAATGTTGACACCTGTGACTTCTCGAAATGCCCGGTTTATCTGAGTCGCATTAACTGTAGAACGGCGCGGGTGGCGGACAGGCATCCCTTATATGGCGATTTTGACGTAAATTTGTTGCTCTGCTGCGACCGCTGAGCCCTCTATTTTGGTAAGCCGAGGTTCCGTGGATCCCATATCGGCCATTTGCTCTACGCATAGTTGATTCCGTAGAATTTATCATGTCAGCTATATTTCGGTAGGACATCCCACGCTGACGATCACGAAATGTAATTTTACATTATTTATAAACATGAGTTACTAAAATAGTGAAATACACTTACCTTACAATGTTTGTCAATTCGCGTTCTCCAAAACGAGGCATTGTTAATAACAAGTATAAATTTCGCTTATGTGACAGTGACAATACGAAACATACCAAGAAATAATAATATACGTTACCTTAGAAACTCAGCTTACGCAGGAACAGCCACTTACGGTATATAAAGCTAACATTTTTAAATCGCAAGCATGTTTAAAAAAAAATTAAACAACAATTATTATTATGAACAACGATAATTTGTCTACAATTTTCGGCGAGGTGCGGATGTAAATTTTGATAGTCAACTAATTTTAAAATCGATACGGTATGTAATGGATGCTTGTGTGACATTATATATAGGTAAAAATCCCCTTGTTTTAGCATATACAATCTTTATTTATCATCAAAAATCAAAAACTGTTGCCAGAAAATACACAATTCTTAATAATTCTTGGTATGAAGGTCCCATAATTTTCATTGGTTTGAGTTTTTATTTTGAATTTCACAAAAAAAATTATATTGTGTGAAACATATGAATTAATCTAAACATTCTGTTTTGATGGATGGTAATACTTGTCTGCAGAAGGCTAGAGTTGTCCACGAAGTTTTAAGAAAAATCTATACAACATTTATAATGGAATACACTGTACAGGCTATTCTATGCTGCTACGAATATTATTAAAATGGACCGTAGAATAACTAAGAATTGAAATGATAGGTGGGTACTTAGATAGAATCCTCCGTTAGAAATTCATTTCTTTTTTTACCATTTTACTTTTTGTATCACCCTGTATATTCGAAGGTAATTTCGAGTGTAATTTGAACGGTTGTAAGAGACAAAAACTCATTTGTATATTTATGGTAACGTTATACGAAGAAATATCCTTATTTTACCATATATTGATAACTGACTGATTTATCACCAAAAATCAAAAACTGTTTCGAGAAAATACCCCATTCATACTAATCCATGGTATTATGGTCGCATTTTAAGTTTACAAGTATAATTTTTTATGGTTTGAATTTTTATTTTAAATTTTCAAAATAAAATTGATTTTGTGTAAAACATATCCCTTATTTGAACTTTCTGTTAATGGATCACGTAACGTACATAAACCGGTAGCATATGACCTACCGTAACACACCGTGTAGACAATTCGTCGATACCTTCCATAATTTGCTAATTATTGGAACTAAACTGGAAAATAGCGACAATTTTCGAAAAATTGCCATATAATCGTAGTTAGCCAAGATATCCACCAAATCTCAAAAACTTCCCGAGGTATTACCTAACTGTAAGTAAAGAGAGCTATTACGACTATCAATCTCAACTACCCATAAATGGGGATAACTTGAAATTGTGTAAAAAAAAACATCTCTTTCTTTTACACCCTATAGTTTATGTTAGGTACAAAATATATTATTCCAAAAATTAGTCATAAGAGTCAAGGAACCAAATATTCAGAATTTCCAAAGTTTTTTAAAATCGGTTGAGTAGTTTTCCAATAACAAGCTTTCAAATATTGTCCAAAAAACTAGGTCCGTCGTTTTTTTTGACGAGCAGTTTATTTTTCCAAAACTGTTTTTTTTATATTTTGGGCATGCCCTAAATTAGTTTGGGTTAGTTGTGTTTGGTTGATTTGGCGCCCCCGGAGCGAGATGGGCGAGCGGAGAAACATGCGTGACGTTGATATATTAGAACGAAAATACTGCGCTGCTGCTAGGGGTTCGCGAGACTATGGTATCGGTCTCGGTCTTGTCTCCGAGACAGAGACCGAAACCTGGAAATTAAAATCGAGACCAAGACCGAGACTTACCTATCGAGACCGAGACCAAGACCGAGCCCAAGGTAACGAGACTCTCGGTCTCGATCTTGAAAAATATTCTTTGTCATACGCTCCCAAAAATAGCTATTTTACGGACTCATTTAAGTCCGTAAAATGCCTCTTTTTCGGCCTAGTCCCTAAAAATCGTCATGGCAACCTTTACGGACTACTCCAAAATTCCTGAATATGTCTAAATGTCAAATTTTGAATGACATGACAAAATTATCAAATAGTTGCTACGATATCAATTTCTAAGCTTACTTTTTCGAACATTATGATTTCAAAAATTATGGTAAATTTGCAAATTTAAGCGTCCTGAAGATTCTAAAAAGCGTATAACAGAATTTTGAGAGCGTATGACAAAAAATAGTGTTTGTCACACGTACCTAAATGAAGTTTTTCAGGACTCATCTGCTATTCCGCAGCAATGATTCGTCCTGAAAAACTTTATTTTAGGCACTTGTAACAAAAATAAACGTTCTTTTTTCTAATTATTTCAAAAATTATGTACAATAGAGTTGAAGTTTTGTAACGTCAAAAGGAATTTTAATTAATTATAATCTTGATTTTACACTCGTTTTTGGCAGTCAGTATACTTTAAAATCTGTTTTTCTCAAAAACGCTGCGTCCGGCGTCTTAGCGAAACAAACTAAAGGTCCGTTATCACGCTCATGCAATTTGCTCAAATTGACTTGTGCATACTAATTTGCGCAAGTAAATTGGTACAAGAAAACTAAAATCGTTGACTTGCACAAGCTGAAAAGTTTGACTTGATTGAAATCTGGCTCGCCAGATAATTTACTTGTGGTTGGCACAAATGCATGACCGTGTAAACGACACTCAACATTAACGCGTGCGTAGTGGCAACGAATTTTGGTCTTCAGGTGCGTGTGGCTTTTGCACTTCTGTTAGCTGTGACTAGCTGACTATATATACAGTCGAAACAGTTTATAAGTACCTTGTCTGTTTTGTGTATGAATATGTCTATAAAAGAAAAACTCAAGCAGAGAAACTGTGGTGAAGAAAATAAACACGATGGGAATCACATAATATAAAATAATTGAAAAGGTTATTGCTTCTGTGAGGTCCGGTGGCGGTGCAAAGACATATATGTTCCCCATTTATACTATGAATTAATGAGCTTTCTAAAGGACCAGGAAAATCCAAGATGTGCTCTATCGGTTATGGACGAGGAGAACACATCACAGCTAAACTGATTATCTTATAATTATTATGTATCGCTTTATTTGCTTCATATTTATGAATATATTATTGTTAATACTAGTAAATACTTTAGTTACCTTGATGTAGGTATATAGTTTACCACGAAATATATTTATATAATTTTTTGTTACATTTTCATTAGAAATCATGTTTTATTGCCATATTACCGCACCAGAAATATTGAAATAGTTTTCAGAAGCTTTCTTCACATCTTGTGCTTGGGTACTATGTTGCATTGTCCATGCGAAAATTGTTTGGTTCACTACTTAATTCCTTATTTAAATTAATATGAAAGTACGTGGCCTTCTTTTCAATCACACATTTTTGTGGTCTTTTTGGTCTTACTTCTTTTTTCACTTTTAACTTTTTAATTAAGCACACCCCAGCTACTGCTAATAATTCGTTTTCCTGCTTCATCATGGGTTTTTAAAGTACTCACTGTTCGCACACGCGATATTCTATAAGCAGAAATCTGGACTTTACGAAATTTTGGGCAAATTTCACTGATCGTGAAAACGAATTCAAACAATTAAGTTTCATTTGCGCAAATTAGCATGCACAAGTCACTTTGCGCAAATTGAATGAGCGTGAAAACCCACCTTAAGAGATACTTTTATGCGGAAAAAAACATTTTAAGTTTCAAAATTTGAAAAAAATATGTATAACAAGTTAGCCCAAAAAAAAGTTAATTTTTAGGTTCACCCCCTAAAATGTTCGCACCTGACTAAATTTTTTAATTTTTAATTCTATTTTTAAATTCAGAATATTAAAGTTAGTAGAATTCCAACATTTTAAAACTCTATTTTACACCGTTTCGGAAATAATTAAAGAAAACCATATTCAGGGGCCAATTTTTAAGAGGCTCTAGCTCCTTTCCCGATATATTTTTTATATGAAAAATTTTAGTTATTTTTGACCAATAAATACATGGTTAGTTTGGGTTAGTCCATTAATTTCGCGACAGCCTGTATACCGTTAAATTTTAAGCGTTTTCAAAATAAATTTTTCCATATAATAGAGAATGTTTGAAATGGACATCACTTTGTATGGCTACGCTAGAGCTGATAAGAAATGTAAAAAATAAGAAAAAAAATCGGTAGTTTTTATGTGTACATACAAAAAATCTCTATCACTTGTATACTTACCTACTTTAGAAGTAAGCATTTTTATATCAAAACAACAATTTAGAAACTAACATGAAATATATTAAAATATTAGTAAATACCTATTTAAGTTAACTATTATTATCCAAACAACTGTTGCAAAAAAAAAATGTAAAATCATTTAAGAAGTTTATCCCGAATATCACATCTACACCAAGAACTGATACACAAAAGACACTTACTAGATGTTTCATTTAACTTAACATTCCGAAGTAACGTTTGTGTTATTCACTAAATAACACAGTGAATTATTTAATTACTTTATATTTGCTCAAACCGAGACCTAGACCAAGGTAGCTTCGAGATCCTAGACCGAGACCGAGACCGAGACTAAATTTTTTCTTCGAGACCAAGACCGAGACTTGCCAGGCCTCGGTCTGGGTCTCGCGAACCCCTAGCTGCTGCCAATGTTTGTTAAGAACAAATTATAGAAAACATTTTATTAAGCTGCCGTGTCGGCTTATTGTTACATTTCACCTATATAAACACTCTTAAAAGAAATTTTTCGAAAATAGCGAAAATCCGTTTTCTAAATACTCCACATATTTTTTTTAATAAGAAGCACACTTCAAAACTACCCCACGATTATCTGACCATATTTTCCATATTTCTTCATTTCAAATGCCCACATATATATTCAAATAACTAATTTTAGCATTTTATTGGCAGAATAAACTTTAACATGGCAAGTGTAAAAGAAAAGTATTTATTACTTTTAGCACTGTCCAATGTTCTTGCAAAAACTGATTTTTAATGCTATATTTTTTACGGGTATGCCCATAATTAAATCTGTCACCTATTTGTTAACAATTAGACAATTTAATAATTATTTTGCTTTACTAATTGGTAAAATTCAGAAAAATGAGGGGTAAAGTACCTACTTACCAATGAAATATTATTCCAAGTTCTGAATTTGTTGGAGTTTTAAAAAGACCACAAGCTGCACAACTAAACATTGCTATTAAATATCTAATTAAACTATATATGAATTAACGCAATATCTACAATAATATTACTAAACAAATAAAAAATATTCCAAATCAAAGTAAATCGCAAAAATAGCTTTAAACACAAGAAATACCATCAAAACGTAGGAAGCACCAAAACATAACGTCAGAATGAGTCATATAATATAATATACTCTTATACTGTCATGCCTTATTAAAACTAATCCAACCCGAAACTTGCAAAAATTCATTTTCATATTTACGCAGTCTTTGTTTAAATCCTGAAAGAGCATTACTGGCAAGAAAAAATAAATAAAATTGTCTGTAAATTGCTGTCATTTACAAAATATCTTAAGGCTGACTAATTTATTAGGTATTTTAGTGTTTTTTTATGGCAAGCACTAGGATTTAACGCATAACATTTTTAACGTTATGTTTGGTACTTTTCCATTTCAAATATGAAAATTAAACCTCTGTACATAAATTTCATGTAACTAAACTTATATGTTTACATTTACATTTAGATACAAAAATTATCGAAAAAAAAAAACAGAAAGTTGCGTTTCTGTTTCGGAAAAGTGCTGCTTTTTACATACCTCGTAACCATTCATGTAATACAATATGTAACCATTCATGTAATTTAGAATAATAGTCAATTGGTGTTGTTATTTATTTAAAACTTCACTTTACCTATTAACCTGGAAAACAGGTATATTTTTTCAAACTATTAATGGTTAGGAGCATATTATAGTGAAAACTGAATTTTTTCGCAGCTAATAAAAGGAAGTTTACACATCTAAAATTTATCCAAAGGATTTTAATTTTTTATTTCGGGTATTCCTAAAGCATCTTGCATGAAGTTAAAACGCAAAAAACGCACGTATTTTTAAATACATATTGGCAATATTTATAATTTAT
>JAEQML010067348.1:0-19186 GCA_016904865.1 Pissodes strobi
TTGGTGGGTACAACATCATAATTGTTTGTTTGTTTTATTTCTCTATTTCTATTTGTTACCTTCGTTTTTAAATTAAACTGATTTTTGAGTTAGAAAATAGCTTTCAGGCAATGATTGCTTTTTGATTATCTGTTTAAATTTATCGATTTCACTTTTGTCATACCTGATTACTGTAATTGTTTTTTTATTGAAATATTGTCCATCACAATCTATATCAGCTTAAACAGCTATTTACTTTATTTATTATTTTTAATCAGTTCACTGTTTAATTTAAAACCATAATTATTGTTTACAGTCTAAACAATTCTGTGCAAATTGGTGGAGGCATACTTAATTATATATCATAATTTTCCTTTCACGTGTTTGGCATTTTTCAGCATTGTTAATTGAGAAGAATTATTTCTAGCTATCTCTTGCCAATCTTTATATTAAAAGCTTAAGCTTAGACAAGCGACACTCTCCGCCAAGTTGAAACAGAGTTGTAACAACATTCTTGGTGAACGCTTTAACTGCCTTGTACTGGTTTTTTTCATGCTACTAAGTCCACACGCACTCGGCCTACCAGGACAGCTTCCAGTGACGCCACAGGACAGATCCTAGGCACTGCAGCAAGTTTCAGTATCACTCTCCAGGAAGCTCGGAGGAAGCATAAGGTGATTAAAGGGCAGTTATCGCCAGAAAGGTTCAACTGAATCAACCCTTATTTTTGTGAGAAGGAAATAGAATAAAAATTGTTTTTTGAAATTTCTAATCTTTTATTTTGCGCTTTTTAACCAATACTACACTCGGAAATAAATTTTAATTATCATGCTCCGAACCTATACACCCCGAGTATCTTTCAGTTTATCTTTTTAGTAAATTCAAGTAATTATTAAAAAAGAAAGTGCCTTTATAGTTTATATTAACAAATTGGCTTTTTATTTAAATTATAGTAATTATAATAAGGCAATTGAAATTATATTTTAACAAATCAAAGTTTATCTTAACAAATTGGCTTTTCATGTAACAGCAATAGAAAAAATCAATAATTTTTTGGCCGACTAATTGTTTTTTAAATCAACAAAATGGAAGTTTTTATTTTTTTTCCTGGAAAAGTATTTTTTTTTTTTTAGAAAAGCCGGTTATTTGACGATAATTTACGCCAAAACTGAATTAGAAAGCCCCTTGAGAATGATGATGCCATTTATACAGGGTGAGCTAATTCAATTTAAACCTTGTGCCGTTTCGAATTTTGATACAATTTAATATTTTATTGCAGAAAAAAAACGAATTGTCTGGAGCCACCAAGCTTTCGTACATATGAGCAGAAAATGCCAAAAAATCGCATCGGTCCGATTGGAAATGCCAAATTTGTGATTTTTTAAATTTTCAATTTTTCAAGAAATAGATCCCAGATTCGTAAAGTTCGTGATCTATTCTATAAAAATTCTATTCGGTAACAATTTTCTGTACAAGATTGGGAAATATGAGAAAATCGAAGTTAAATTGAAATGCGGTAAGTAGATTTGTTTGCTTGAAATCTCATTTAAAACGATTGGAGGATGGAAATATGGACCAGGATCGATAAATGTGTTTTTTTCTTCTGATCTGAGGCAGTTTCTGGTGAATTTTATGGCAGACTTAGAGGTAAAATGTTACTTTAAACATCGAAGTTGTGGCAAGTAATTTCGAAATATAGAACAAAAGAATACTTGTATTTCATAACATTAATCTGTCGTTGTGAAAAATTTCTCTTCTATGGTGTGATTTTAAGCACACACCGTTTTATTTTGCCAAATCATCTTAAAATGTCCCAAAACGTATAAAAATCCTAGTTTTAGCATAAATTCTATTTCGGTATTGTGGATAAAAATATTTCGGTATTGTGGATAAAAATATGCCGAAAGCTGTTATATTTATGGTACTTACATTGAACCTGCCCCACTATTCGATCTTTCTATCCTTCTTTCGATGTTTTCTCTCGAATAGGGATTGTTTTCCATCTCAACTGCGTGCTTCCACTTTTCTTTTTCTTTTTTGCTGTAATTTCCTCCTAAAATTAATTGAAATTGTTCAATTCGTTGTGTTCTTGAATAACAGATAAATTTATGAAAAGTCCATAATGGAAATACTTTGTTGTGAGAGTAGGTCTAAATTTGACACCAAAATCGTCTTTTACGAAGTCATAAAATATTGTAATTTTGCTTCGATAGTCTAAAAAATATATGCAACACATGCAAACATTATTTTTTCTACTTGACGTGTTTGAGGCTCACTTCGAGCAAAAACCAATAATTTTTTTGCACTTGTTACATAATAACTTTATTACTTAACTATATACTTGCACGGTTTGCAAAAAATATTTTTTTTATATCGAACGTTTACAATGTTAATAAGCCATCCGAAAGAGAGAAAGCTGCCATGCTGCCTTCTTTGTCTGTCTCCAAGGGAAGTAAACGCAAATGGCGCACGAGACGCACACTGTCATTTGCCCGCCAAATTCAAGTTACCATCTTTTTTTTCTTTATTTCTTCAAGATTTGGAGGTTGAATTAAATAAATACTCGCATATAACTCAAAATGTCGTTTACCTGGTTTTGATATATATTTTTGTTATAGAAAATGTGAATCAATATCACAAGAAGAAATAACATTGTAAAACTGAATGGACAAACAGACTATGATTCTTCCTTCCCAGTTATTAAATTTAATATAAACATAAATATTTACTATCATTATAAGTTGTAAAGGCTTTCAATTATTGATTAAGTGGACTTGACATAAATTTGATTAAATTGGACTAATACTACTTTCCATTATCTATCATTTCTGAGTAATCTTTCTTTAACAAATGATTGCAACAAGAATCGAAAGGGCCATGAGTTTAACTTACTGACAAAGGCAGGACAGACTAAGACAAACACAATCAAAGAACCAGGAATAAATTTTGCAATGCCTCAGTGGCTCCAGGAATTTCTGGCCGGTAGAAAAGGCAGTAAGTAATAACTTTACAAAAACGTATCTCCCACATTTGACAGACGAACGTGGGATCACGGCGACTACACCTAATACGATGGACTTTAGCAATTAATTAATTAAAAGTTGTTAGACTTACCGATGAATTCGAAGTCGCTGCTAACTTCAATTGTTCCGCCATTTGTTTCAGGCTTACCGCGTATACCTTCACCGTTTAGTTCCTGGTAACTGAAAAAATATATTTTATTTTATATTTCCTGTTTCTGGGCAACAAAAGTTAAAACTAAGTGAAAAAACCTAATAGCATCTGAATAACAGATTGATTGGTGCTTTAAATTTTTTTAAATAGTAAAAGTCTAATTTTAATATTGGGTTTACCTAATTAGAAAAAACATTATAACAAGATTCCAGAAATGCTCATCTTATGAATGGTGTATCCATAAGAACCATTATGTACCTATGTCATGTGTATGTGAATATGACATGTAAATGTTAATATTATGCACAGGCTTTTTTACATACATGGCATGCATACATGTATATCGTAAGTATATTTTTAATGTAACAAACACATATTTTCTATTTTGCAATAAATTCTAAATAAAAAATTATTTTTTTTTGTAGGTTTTATTTAAAAAATAAATATCAAATTTCTGTTTTGATATAATATGTACAATAGAAAGCACTTAGCGCAAATGATAAATATGTGAATTTGTTGCAGCAAAGAGTATCGAGTAGAGTTGATGAATAACTAAACCCAATGTAATTATCTGTATAATTTTTATAATTTTAACGTACATTTCATAAGAAAGCAAATACTAAATAAATAACAAGTTGCAAATTACGATTTTGTACATAGTGTCGTAAAAAGGTTCTAAATGTTCAATGCCCTTTACGTTTGATCTGGTTAAAGCACTCTAAATTTTGATTCCATGCCTAGAGGAGACCAGAGGATAATTGTAGAAACTACCCTAGGCATATGTTTGCCCACTACGAAAGCAGACGGTAATTAGACCGGACGGTCAAAAATAACCAAGATAATTTTAGATACAAAATTTGTCGCTTTTCTCTGTCTGAACGCTGTGAGCGTACAGACGAGAAGTCCTGACAATTCTCTCAAGACAGAATATATACCACATCTGTCAAGTGGTGCTCCAAACGGATGTGCCTTTCGAGCAGCTCGGAACACCGGAAGTAAGGTCGCGAGAAGTAAGGTAGCCCAAATATCGATAACGTAAATCGACCAGTAAAAGGAGAAAATCGCACTACTGTATTTTGGAATATTTACAACGTTACAGGCATTAATGTTAAATTTGAATTTTAGCGAATTTTACGGAAATGGTTTTTGTGCCAAAAGAAAGTACTTGCGTAACAATTGAAGTGCCTCGAGTTAGTCAGTTAACTCAATGCGTTGAAACTATTTTACTGTTAAAAGATAAGTGTATTTGTACTCCTATATTCAAATATTAATTAAAATCAACCATACCCTTCTTGAAGCGTTGAAGTTTTCAATATCTGTCTGGGCAATGATGCGTATTTCTCAGTATATTCGGCTTCCTTCTCTGTGTTGCTATAAATTGAAACGAATGAGGAATCTTCAACATCTACAAATGAAAAATGATGGTCATTTCCTTGGTATACAGAACAAATCAATGATCAATTTAAATTATTTAAAGTAACTTTTAGAAGACACTAAGGTATTGCGAAAAACTAAAACTGGACATGAAAGTTCTGAATTAATCGCTTTTTAAAGTAAAAATGTACCCAAAACTAAACTTAGATATATACACGTGTGTTAGATCAGCAAGCTATTATTTTTAAAATTTAGCCATTTTGATGATTTCACTCAAAAAATATCATATCTAGGCAAACGTCGCATTTGATAGCAGGAATATTTTGGTATGAAATATGGAACCCAAAGAGGTTCCAATATCGCGCTGCATTTTTGAATGATGCACGAGTCGAGCTACCACAACTTTTGTATTTCCACGTTTCTATTAAAGTAGACTTTCTTTTGCAATACAATAATTCTCTGTGCTTCCACACCATATTGCTATTTATAATTAACAAACGCATGATATGCTGACAATGTAACATCATGCTCCCTCTGTGCGAGAGTATTTTCAAAGCATAACAATAATCTCATGGATATGCGACCTCTAGTCCATCATTTTGTCTCATAAAGGTTTCATCGTCAACTGAGGTAACTGTTTCATCACCATATAAAACCATCTATTTCCATCGTAGATTCAACTTTACTACTTTGCAACAGTCCGATTTTGCCAGTGTCAAATATTTTTGAATTTCATTTATACGCCGCATTTAGAAAAAAGATGCTGTATTTTGCACTCATCGGTTTATTAATTCTACATTTATTGAGATTTTGATATTGAAATTGCCGCCTTTCTTAATGTAAATTAACTCTATTCTAAGTATGGGTTAACGATATATTTGTATTAGCATTTATAACACGTTGTGACTATATTTATTTTAGTTGTTAAGCGAAGCACATTGTTATTAGGATAGCTTGGCTTGATTTATATTACATTACCGTAGAACTGCCAGCGAACCCATTTATATTTTTAAGAATTATGTTAATAAAACCCACCTTTACGTTGTATTAAACTCGTCGATTCATATTTTATTGTCGGTTTGAATATTTAATAACTTTTTGGAACCAGGCTGCAGTTTTTGTAATGTTCGCTTGTTCGTTCCGAGTAATAGGGATGGGCTATCCTCCCGAGATTGTCACTCTCGATTTAGGTTTTTACAGGTTCATCATTTTCGTAGAAGTAGTTCCTAGCATTTCTTGAAAAATTTAATTTTAGCTCATTAATTGCGGCTTTCGCCGTCGTTTTACCCTCATAATAAACGAGAACTCAGTCGTTTATTATCTTAGAAGTATTCCTTGTATCTAAATCACTTGGCATGTTTCAGCCCATTACTATTTCTTGCTGTTCTGACGTAGTTTTTTTTACCTCGTAGAAGGAGAAAGGCAAATTGACGGAAACGAATCGAGTGTTCTTCTAGTTAGACCGTTCGGCGAGAAGAGAAGCTTTCTGTTTGAGTGCAGTCAGAGACTCCACATTTAGTTTTGTGATTTAATTCCACCCATTCATATTGTGGTTGCTCTTTGTGTTTTGACACAACCGATTTTTCGGGATGATGACGCTAATGCTTTTCCCTTCCCTTATTTCTAGAGGCTTTCCACGTTCGTCGTATACGTATAAGACCGAGACCGTCGAATTTCCCTTAACCCTCACACACGAGCGAGGTAATTATTGCTACAGTTTTATTGTCTAACTTAATGGTTTAATTGCTTTATTTGTGTTAACCTTTTTTGTGCATAGTCCGCCATTTGCTTTGTATTCCTTGGATTATCTTATCTACTCCATTTTCTCAAATCTGAATTTTTATTTTAATGTAACTTGAGTTTTGATCATATGGGGAAGTTTTTATGTTATTTTAGGGGTTACTCATACGTCTCTTTGTTATATTCAAGTTGTCTGTACCTCAATATTTCTTTTATTTGCTGATGGTCATTGAAAATTCTTTTGGGGGAATTTGTTTTATAAAGAAAATATATTTATGCAAGGGGAGGCTATAGTTTTTTTTATTAAAGTAAGGGGGCTTTATCTAATGCGTACTGGGTTATTTCAGGGTTTTACCACCCGGCTACCACTTTGACTAGCAGGCTAGAAGCAGGGTTTTCTACCAGGCCTACAACTTTCGAATACCAGGCTATTACCTCAATTAGCGGACCACAGTCCAATTACAGGGCTATAACTTTAATTAGCGGGCCACAGTTCAATTTTCGAGCTACTCCTAGCCCCAGGCTACACTAGAGCCAATTGAATTGGCGAATCCTCTACTAGTTTCGTGCTCAGGGCCAGTGCCCTAGCGGTACTAACAGGTCCGGATCTAAGTGGTATTGTACTGAAGCATTTGTCTTAACTATTATCTCTTGCTTTTTTTTTGTGATTAATTATAATGAATTTGGCACTATAGACGGTGCCTTAAAAGAGCAAAGTTTCATTATTCATTTATTTTTCTGACCGCTTGACGTAACCGTTCTTAATTTTTCCCTTTTTAATATAAATCAAGCATTGACAAACTTTAAAATAGTTTCAATAATATTATTCTTTTCATACACTTATCGAGTAATATAACCGCTCTGAATTTTCTCTCTTTGTAATATAAGTCAAGCATTGACAGCCAAGCTTTCAATAGTTTTATTCTAATTTTATTCCTTTTATTAATTTATCGAGTCATTTGATTTAATTATTGTGGCCGTTCATTGCTACATATTATTATTGCTACATTTAAAATCGGTGCAGCTATTAGCGCACGCATAACTAGATGTAATTAGCTTAGTTAATATAACATCAAAGTGATCACTTCGGTTTGCAGTGTTTAGTGCATTTAGTTGTAAGGCATACAGTACCGAGTATTAACAACAGAATTGGTCTCCGTACAATCACCATATTGTACCAATTATTAGTTAAATTTAAGTCATTTGACATTCTTTTGTCTTTAACTTGCCATTTTACTCCAGATAAATTGTTGCTGTGTTTAAAAAAAAAGAACTTGGTAGCAAATATATTGTTCCTTAAATTTTAGATTGTGTTTTCTTGTTAAGTTAAGATTGAGTTAGTTGATTTAATACGTGGGCCTAGCCACCCTGCACAACACCAGCGGAGCTTTTGTGTCTAGTTGGACAGAACTGGTGGCGCTCTAACGACCCCACTACCGGGGTGCATTTGCAATACGACTCTCCGGGGCTAGGTTTCCTTTTAATTAAAAATCTTTACTTTTGACTACAGGAAGAAAAACGTGTTGCAACTTTATGTGGGTAATCCCAAGTCAATGCACATGTGTGCTGCGAACCTAAGTTTGTAGCTAGTAAATTAGGTTTCAGGTTAGAACCAAAGACATTTAACATAAAGAGACCCGACAACTCATTCATAAAACTCCGAAAACTTTCATCCAACAGCAACAAAACGCTTGCCCCGCCACGAACAAAACTATATCCCGGCCAAATCCTTACTGTGAACAAGACTCGTCCTCTACAACTAAATGTAGTGTTGCTCGTCTGTGCGAAGGCAAGAACAGTCCATAGGCGTAGACTTTGAAATTGTGAGTTATCATAATAATAATTTTAATGAAGTAAATACCATTCATTTTAAATTATGGTATTTATTTCGGGTGAATTATTTAAAATAAATGTATGTTTTATTTATAGCGTGTGGGATTACCAAAGTCGGCGGTTGCTAGATATGGTTACTGAAGGTTAGTTAACACAAAGTAGTTATTTTGCTACTGAATCTGGAAAGTGATACTTTTCGACATAGCGGAGTTCAGGCATGTAGTCGAGTGCGGAAAAGTCACTTTCCGCATGAGCTGGAAACACAATTTTGAAAGAAGCGTTTGGAAAATACTTATTTGCTTTTCTGCAAGCAAATAAGCGTTCGTAGCAAAAAGCAACCTAAAAATGTCTTTGAGAAAAAGTATAAAAAGAGATTTTTTTAATACAGGGTTAATATAATTCAGGGTTAATGGTCGTAGAAAAAATAGTATATTCAACTCACATTTAACGGCTTGTAATGCTCCGGGGGCTCGTGAATAATTCTAATTAATTTAAAGTTTTCAGCAATCAAGCATAACATAAATTAAGTTCCGTTCTAGTTCGCCGATGAATGAAAATTACTAAACTAAGTCTTGAACTAAATGGCAGACCATAATATTAAAAAACAGAAATAACACTCTTGTTGATTCAAACTTTAACGCGTAATCGAATGAACCACCTGTAAAACTCTTGAACAAGTAATTGCGCATTTAGACCGAGTTTAGGATCCTTGCTCCAAACCTTGGAAGGTAGGCGGTTCGCAAGCAAAGTCGGCCAATAAGAAGCCAAAGTTTGGAATGGGAACACCTGTCCATTTGACCAAACAATTTTAATTACCCTATCTAGGAAGTGCGGTAGCAATAAAAACTAAACTCGAATTGTAAAAATCATGTTAACAGCAATAGTCAAATTTTAATGATCCTCAATATCAAAGAGCGGCATAATAAAATCGAGATTGGAATTTATAAAACATGTAAACAAACGTTAATTGCCTATTAAAGTCGGCGGCGACTTAAATGTTCTTAGTGAATACAATCGAATAAGCCGGACAACTAACTTAAACTTCGTTACACACCCCCATTTCTTCGAGAAACTTGAAATATTTATTCAGAAATATTTTAAAAACTAATCCGGACATTTATACAAAAACAAGATTTCGCGGGTTCTCTCTTCGTAGGACTTGCTCACCAACTCGACATCGCCATTCTCGACGACGCAAGTTGTAGTGATGGCTCGGTGCAGTGAAAACTGTTCCTAGATTAACACGGACCAGTTCATAGACTTCTTTTAACGTTTGAAGTCGGCCAGTCTGGACGGTGAGCTGTTTGTTATCTGATTGGGCTTCTTCTTCCTGTCAGTTGTGTTATCTGTCACGCTTCGGTACGATGCTTCGGGAGGGTCGAGTTCACGCGCAAAGTTAAGGAATACCGGTGAAAATCCGGTGGAGTCGTGACGAGAACTGTTGATCGCAAATATCAGATCGGGTAGATGCATACCCATTTCTGTGATTGGTTTCGCAGAATCGGGTAACCATTGTCTTAATGGTTTTGTTGGTGCGTTCTACGGGATGGGCTTGCGGTGTTTATGGTGGTGTTAATCGATGTGTGATACCCATTTCACGGAGAGGGTCCTTGAAGCTTTGTCCGGTATACTGAGTTCCGTTGTCGGAGATAACTGTGCGAGGACATCCAAATCTTGTAATGACTTCTTCGTGGAAGGCCTGACTGACAGCTTTGGCGGTGGCTTTTCGAATCGCACGACACTGAACTCACTTGGTAAAACGATTTTGAAAATTACCATATAGTTATTTCCTTTCGAGGATCGGGGTAATGGACCAACTAGATCGGTACTGAGAGTTTCCCACGGTTGGGTATTTCTTGATGGTTGCATCTTTTACAGGTGTCATTTTATGGGCGGTTTTATAGCATTCACAAGACGGACAGTTTCTCACATACCGTGCAATATCTCGGAACGGCCCAGCCAGTAATATCTAAGTACGATTCGGGCTGTTGTCTATCCGAGATGTCCGGCAGTTGGTCGGTCGTGGTTTTCTTCCAGGGCGGCTCTACGGGCTGGTTTAGGAACACACACTTTCCATGGATCGGTCAGGTCATTTTCGGTAGAGACAGACATATCCCAAAAGTGACGGTATAACCCGCAATCTTTAATACAATAGTCGGGAAAAGCTTGCGGATCATTCTCTACAGCGGCCTTTTTAGCACTGTACCAGGTACATGGGGTGAATTCCTCCAAGGTGAAAATCGGGCTGCTTGGTCTTCAGGATTGTGGGTAATAACAGGTTCACTGGATAAGGCATCGGCCACTCAGTTAAGTACTCCCTTTCGGTATTTTATTTCGAAATCAAACTGCTGAAGATATATGCTCCAACGAGCTAACCTTCCGGATAGACTCTTGATAGAATGAAGATAACGGAGAGACTGGTGGTCGGTGACAACTGTAAAGTGGTAGCGTTGTAAGTATGGTCTCATCTCGATTCCCCAAACGATCGCCAAGCACTCCTCTTCGGTGACGGAGTTTTTTTTTCTCGTTAGGATTTAAACTGCGACTTGCATAAGGGATTACGTGATCGCCATCTGGTCCATGCTCAATCAAAGCTGCACCTAACCCCTTATCGGATGCATCTGTCTGCAACACGAAAGACTTGGAAAAATCCGGACAAGCCAATTTTGTGGCTTCGGTTAGGCAAGTCTTCAGGTGGTCGAATGCATTCTGCTGGTCGTCAGTACATGCCCATCGAATACCTTTCTTTAAAAGACGGTTAAGTGGGGCGGCTATCTGGGAGAAGTTTTGAACAAAGCGTCGATACCAAGAAGCGACGTCTAAGAATCGTCGGAGACTGCGCAAATTGGTTGGTTCTAGGATGGCGGACACTTTTTCGAGGTCAGTGCGTATTCCCTCGGAGATAACCAGGTTACCCAAGTAGCGGAGAGATCTTCGACCAAATTGACACCTGTCAGGATTGCCTGATGGTGGTCTGGTCTTTAGGCATCTCTGGGCCCGTTCTTGACTTATTACCTTAATGGCCCTAGTACGGAGAATACTTTCAGCTGGATCTCGGAGGTGTTCATTGGTTGATGGCTCGGAGAGAACTCTTAAGTGGGTCTCGGTGGTGTTGACTGGTTGATCGCTCAGAGAGAACTCGGGTGGGTTCTACTTGTTAAGCGCGACACGGCCTGGCTTTGTTAGCTCGGCGCGTGGCGGTGATCGCGTCATCGGCTGGCCGTGTCTCGTTTTTTCACTAGTTTATTTGCTATTTCCTGAGCCATTTGCTACAGTAACTGGTAAACTTTAATTTGGCAACGCATATCGCATATCGACCTGAGAATGTGACTCCATGTTGGGTGAAAACAAACAACCATTTGTTTCGTCTCTTCTAGGTTAAATGTCTTTGGTTAGAACCCCCGAATCCTACACACGTGTGCTGTAAGTTAACTGGTTGAACTGGTTTGGGCGAGAAACAAAGTCTGAAACCTGCTGACTGTTGCACGTTTAAGGTTCATAATCGCTTGCGTTTATAATTAATCTTGAATATTTACATAATATTTTCCAAGATCAAGTTCAAACTTAGGACAAGGTGATATTTACTTAGTAGTTTAAGAATTTTAGTAGTACACACTATTAATCAATACTTACTATCATCATCTAATGAAATATCAGTTTTTGAGGACTCTGGCAGATCAAAAGTATTCTGTTCTTTCCCATTAACTTCTTTCACCCCTGAATCTGTTGACGATTCACTTCGTACGTCCGCATTTTCGACAATCTCAAAATTATTTTTTGCTCCACCTATAATGTTTTTGGATTGGACTAGAAGAGACTGGGTGGTGTGCGGTTGTACTGGTTCCTCATAATCTGATCCAACATCGGATAGGTCTGAGGTATCGTCTAATGGTTTGTCGCCAATTAAAACCTAAAAGAAGTTTGATCCAATTAATTCTACAAATTAGGATTAACGCAACATTTATGAGCATTTATGTACCGTTTTATTTTAAAAACTGTTTACGAAAAATGAAGAAATGGCCACTTAATTTGGATACATGAAAATAAAATGTATTACTGGCCATGCGTGAAGTTAACAGCCCTCCCTTGATACGTCGCAATCATGCGCACACATAAGAGTAGATTTGGCTAAAGCAGTGTTACATATAACTGTACATAATATAGGCTCAGTCGCGGCTCGTCGTATAAAGCAACTGAGGCTGGGCCTCACATGTAAAAATTACAATATAATCTGGAATTGTCAAGTAATGTTTATATAAATATTACAAATATAAAACGTTTTTTGACTAATTTCCAATCATAAAAGTATAAAAATACAATCAGTTTAAAATATTATCTTTTAAATGCTCAAATCGTTGCCCGACCGCATAACATAGCTATAGCAAGCCCAGAATGTTGCTGCTATTTACCTTAGCATCGGTTGATGGATCCGGCACAAGCATTGGCACTGGCACAGGTGAATGGGTCCCTTGAAATTGACGTTTTCTTAAAAGCCAGTTCGATTCGCTATCATTGAGTAACGAAGAACTCGATCTAAAATATTCAACATCATCTTCTTCGTGTTCTGAATCGAAATTGTCTACCTCCTCGATGTCTTGCTTTATCTAAAAACATAAGTTTTATACAGAATTTAGTTTAGGCAAACCAATCAGCAGCGCACTGTTTTTATATCCAGGACATGGCATGGTGGAATTGGTATATAAATATTAATACATATACCCCTAGAATTACATTGCCATAACAGTTAAATTTTAAGCAGTCACGATTTGATTGGCAGTAATTCCCTGCCCAATTCATCTATAATTACATTTCAATGTGGGCGGGGGTTGGGCGGTGGGGCTGGATTGGGGTCAAGTTGATAGAATACAGTTTAATTCTCGTTACTCTCGGCTGTACTCGAAGATCTCCGGAAGGCGCGGAATTTACCGATGAATTTACGGTACAACAAATTGCTCTTAACCGCTCTGATTGTTCAGTGGTCAGATGCCCGGGTTCGATTCTCGTCGGTGACAACGCTTATTTCCATTACTTTTTTTAAGCTTATGTTTGTAAAAAGTTTTTTTATTCATTTTGGGTATGCCTTGGATTAGTTTTTGTTGCATCTTATGGCTAAAATATAAAGTATGATATACATATATTTTTGCATAAAAAGTCAAGTCATTAGCCGGAAGAACAACATTTTTTTTTATCAACTCCCGGTTGGCTGTACGCATTGGCATTAAGGCCTTCCTTCACCACTTCGTCTATTACTCATGTTCCTGTTAATGTTTTTTCGTTCGTCACCGTTATGATTACATTCTTCAGATCTCAATCTTGACCACATGTTCGACACAAACACAAACATTAAATTTTTATCCATCTTCTGAGGTGTGGAGAGAAATTGTAGGGGCAAATTTGTACATTTGATTAAACCATCTCTTATTTGTAAGTATACATTTTTGCAATCATCCCCCACAAAGATCTGATGATGACCTAAGGGATATTTATCATATTTACATATTCATGGATAAAGGGATCAAACATATATGGATTTGATGTTCTCCTTTCCTTACACTTGTAATATTGTCACGAATAGTCTTGGTGGTTGTCGCGTTTTTCAAAAGAATAACTTCTCAGTAAAGAGCCGCGTCGCGATTAGTACAATGACCGGGTCTTTTTGGTTAGATTCCCTCAGTCTGCTACTGTATGTTCTATTCGTGAGGACACGCCTTGCTTAGCGTGCCAGAGGGTAACTGAGGTAGGCCGGGATCGAGTTATGTTGGGTAAGAAGAGATGATAAAGTAAGCACGTTTGGTTTATAACAATAACAATGAATTAACGATAAAACCTTAACAACGATTATTGGTCAGAAAAGTGAGATTCTATTATACCCGATTACTAAGGTGCGCATGTTTTCTCGAGTTGAGGTATTGTTTATAGGTCTTTGCTTACTGCCTTATAATTATAGATTTTCTTAAGAGTTGGGTTTTATTTAAGAGCACTAAAATATTTCACTAAACTTTTTAACTGACTATTTAGACACTTGTCTTTCTCAGAACTCTGACAAACTTCTTGATTTTACTTTACTACGGTGGTTGTGAAACCCCTGGTCCTAGCAGTCGTCAAATGACTAACCGGTGCCAAGTTTGGTATGGAATAAAGGAGTAGAACCTAAAGCAGCTGTATAGCTAACTTTAAGAGCGGATAGAACCCGAAGGCAGCTGTATTAGCCATACAGCTGGGAGCTGGTTGTGGTGAGAACAATGTCTGAAGAACTGAGGGTTCGGTAGCGTATTTATATTAAAAAAGTGATGATCATTGCATGCATAAGGTTCAAAATCGCTCCCGTTGATTGCTCGCGTTGTTTATAGTTTGCCTTTAATGTTTATATAATAATCTCCAAGTTCAAGTTCAAACTTAGGACAGGGTGATATTTCTTTAGTAACTTATGCAATTTAGTAGATTACAATATTCGAATGTATTACCTGTTTGTCCTCCGTAGAAATCATCAGGTAGTGCCATTTTAAATTTTAAAGTTGAAGTAAGTTGCCTTTGACCCCTTTAACAGAATATTATAGTAGTGAGTTAATGAGAGTGAGGCGTCTCGGAGGAGGAGAACTCGCTCTCATTGGAAGAGGAGGAGGCGCTCTCATTATGAAATAAGTTTGTGCCTCCATGTAAAACCTTAATACCTTTCTTATCCTTTTCTACTATTAAGGTATAGACATAAGACTGAGTGTTGCTTCAGCCTATAATGCAACCTTGTTAAAATATACCGAGGATGCTCTCTAGCCTTGAAATAAGATTTTGCCTCTGCAGAATCTTAATACATTTATGTATGTAATATTCAGGTTTTATTTCGCACTTAAAATTGTATTATAAAACTAGTTGTTTGCGGTGCTCCACTTTGATTCAAAATTTGTGAAGTTAGATTATGTTTAATACAAGAAAGAGATAGCGTGGTAGCAAAAAAATTGTTTTGAAATAAATAAGGTAGAAGAATAATACATCTAAGAAAGAAATTTGTTTTCCTAAGTCGTGTGGTCATAAATGCCATGTTTGGCAGAGTTAACGCTCAGAAATGGAAATCGCGCATTTTGTAGAAAATACTACAACTCGATATTTTTTTAGGAAACCAAGGTATTTATACCTTTGCATCAAACTGCGTTCCTTTTATAACTTTTCTAGACATTATCATCCAAACGAGGCCATTATTATTTTGTTCAATCCTTTCTGAGTATTCTCTAATATCTTTAAACTACAGCACAATTTACAATCTTTTTTAAACAAAAAACCATCCTTAAATTAGTTACCTACCATTAGAGTAACTTTGTCTACGTATTTCCTTGATCCAAAGCTGGACTCGCATTGTATCCATTCCTCTAAACTGGATACCGACGTAGAATCCAAATCAGTCGTTTTCCATTTTGAATCTAACGTTTCTTCGCCGAAAAAGTATTCCTTATCGTCCCTATTTCTGGACGATGTTGATAGGCGACTAGAGACACTATTTGTTGAGGAAGGTGGAGGATTATCCTGGCAGCTAGTTATTACCTGAAATAATTAATTACATTATCTTTGGGTTACCCTTTTTAAAAGGTGAAGAGATAAATATAGTAGTAATAGTAATAATCGAGTATTGTTCAAACTTAAATGTGAACATTATCAATAAAGTGCAGCCGGTAACCAGGCGTCCCCATTCTGATTTGCCGATATCAATTAACTGACAGTTAAGTACGTAATACAATAATGTTAAGCTGGCGATGAAATCTGATCTCTTAATCTCATAATTACTTTATTCAATAAGAGAACATCACAAACTAAAAACTCATAAAAACTTAATGGCACTGATTATTGCATACACTTCGGACATACAAATGCTATCGTCATATGAGTATTGAAAAGTTATAACACCTAATTTTTTAGAAGTTACCTCGGTTGCAAGATCTCAGTTTTTTAGATTAAGCAATAGGAGGTGAAATCAAAATATACTCTATAGTCAAGAGATTAAAGTATATTTTGTTCTAGTTTTTTTCGGTACATAAAATAAAAAGCTAAAGTGCATCTCTCTGTATACTTTTGAAATGCAGTTATGTGCTGCCAGCTTAAATAATACAGTAAAGTTACAAGTTAATAAGTATAATAAACTAACTAAGTCACGCATAAAGATCCATTTCTCAGTATCAGTATGAGTAACAGAAGAAGGTGGCCCCTAACGGGTCTTGCAGTTAGGCCACGAATCGGGCCCGTTGTGCCTCTAACCCGCATTAGAGAACCTCCAGGATGCCGGTCTTCCTTAAGGAAGCCCGCATTTCCTTCAGACTAGCGAAGTGGGGCGTTCCGTAAGTAGATGGTATGGGGTCTCATCGTGTTCCATGCACCATCTACACTTCCTCTCCTCTGCAATTCTCACCAGAGTCAGGTGCCGTCTAAGCCTACAGTGTCCTGTGTAGAATCTTACCAGGGCCCTCCACTTCTTCCTAGGTACGCACAACAACCCCCTATCGAGACTCTTTGCGAGCCCAAGTATCATGAGCTTAGTTTGTTTCATCTCCGGAGCCGTCCGCCATACCTCTTCGGCTCGACCCTCCGTCCAGGCCTCCAAAGCTCTTTTGCGAACATTCTGGGCGATCCCCACACAGGGATTAAGCCAGGGCGTCAGCGGCCTCGTTTCCAGGTACACCCGAGTGTGCCGGTACCCCGACCAGCCTAACCTTTTTAAGCTTTGCAAGTTCAGTCAGCCAGTCTCTCTTGGTAAGGGAGCGTGCGGTCCGGCTTCAGCGCCATGAGTGCGGCCTTGCTGTCGGGGCAGAAGAAAATCCTCCCGCCACCGACATTGAGCCTTAGCGACTCCCAGACCCCCATCATGAACGCAACAATGTCTGCTTGGAAAACCGTAGTGTGTTCGCACAGTGGGCCGGATAATTCCCGCCCCAGGGCCTCACAGTACGCACCAGCCCCGGACAGTGTTCCCATTCTGGACCCGTCTGTGAACCAGACTAGCCCATCCCAGGAGCCCGTCCTTCCTTTCATCCAATCCTCTTTCGTGGGGAAGAGGAAGTTTAGCCCCTCGTAGAAGCCTATCTCAGGGACCATCGCGTCACCTGGCATACCCAGGATGGTTAGGTCCCCAGACAAACCTCGTCATAGACCACAATAGCCATGGCAGGAGCCATTGTCCCTTCACATCCCCACATTAGCCAACGTCATGGCCGATCTAGTCGCCTCGTGCCTCACCCAGTCTACCGACGGAGGCAACACCTCCGGGGCCATTGTGAGCGCCGCGCCGTCCTCATTGCCCCGGTGATGCAGAGGCACGCAAGTCGCTGTAGTTTGTCCAGCACTAGTTTGGACGCTGCTTTCACGGATCCTGGCCACCAAACTACCGCTCCGTGCATGAGCATCGGAGCCATAATCGTCCTATAGATCCACAACATAGTTTTTGGCCCAAGTCCCCATTTCTCAGTATCGCAATTAAACAGTAACTTATTTAAATCTATTATTGTCTGATTTAAAGCGAACCAGTGAATAAGTGATAATAGAGAAAATCACCCTTATGCGAGGTAGCGAGGTACAAGGAAAACATAAGCAGTACATGCAGATGTAGAGAAATGTAGCTAGAGTATAGAGTTACAATTTTAAATGCAAAGTGTTAGAGATAAGTACCCTGTTAGGAAAATCATAAAAAAAGCACTTGGGCGTTGGAATAAGTGAAAAATTGAAGAGTAAAATGGAGAAATGGGTAACTAGGAAATTGAGGTACCGTTGTAAACGCAAGTATTGACGATAAGTACCCCCCTGGGAAAATCGTATAGGTGAAACACAAAGGCGTGGATATAAGGCATAGTTGAAGTCATATAAAACTATTATCTAAGGTACATACAGTAACAGTAACTATAAGAAAGTGGCTTAAATATAAGAAGAAACCAGCAACTATAAAGAAACAATACACTAGAGGAATACGACGAAATGTATCAAGGGAAGGAGTAAACCAAGAAAAAAAAATTAAAATAACTAAAAAACCGTAACTAAGTAATTAAGAAGTAACCAGGAGCTAAATAAACGCAACCAGAAACTAAGTAAACACAAAGAAACCAAAAATTAAGTAAGAAGTAACCAAAAACTAAGCAAATACAAAGAAACCAGAAACTAAGAAGAAATCAGATACTACGCAACTAAGTATAGGGAATTAGGGAATAGAAATAGTAAAAAATAGGACAAATATGTTAGGAAGATGGAAATAGAATTTGGAACGCGAATGTTGATGATAACTATCTGAGATAATAGAGAAAATCATAATGCAAACATGTAGGCGTCCAAAGAAGGTTGATATAGAGAAAAATGGAGGTATAAATGACTAGAAAAAGTTATAGTTTTAAATGCAAGTATTAACGATGGTACCATATTGGGAATGTCACAGAAAAAACACATAGGCATTTAATTAGAAGAGAAATTAAAGAGTAAATTAAGAGTAAAAGAGTTATAATATTGAGAGTACTAGAGTTGTAATTTTGAAATAAAATAAAGGAGAAGTTAGAAAGCGAAATTATATACAGGTCGCATAGGGAATGTTGTAGCCAACTGTCGCAGATAAGTACCTTATAGGAAAGATCATAAGTCAGACACTTGGGCAACATGACGACCTAGAATATGAAATTAGAATTCATATATGGATATAGATAAAGTTAAAAGGAAAATACGGCAGTATACGAGAATATAGTAATAGATATGGAGAAAAATGAGTTGAAGTAGCATGGCACATAAAGCCGGGTGGCAGTGATAAGTATTATATGGAGAAAATCACAAGATAGGGGTAAAAAAGAAAATTACATCACACAATTTGCGACCGGAAAAATAGGTATAGATCCGAAAAATATCTATAGATCGATACAATATGTCGAAAAATAAGCCAACATAGCTAAAAAAACATATTATAAGATAAGATAAGGAAATAAAATAAGGAATCTTAAAGTATAGAAACATAGAAATACCAGGTTAACTAGCATATGCGTTGATAGAAGAAAACTTAGACTAGATAGATATAAGAATAAGCCAACATAAGGATAGAACAAAGAATCATGGATAGAATAAGGAAACATAGATTAAA
>JAEQML010067349.1:0-19185 GCA_016904865.1 Pissodes strobi
TTCGACAATTGGTCGAAAGTTATTGGCAGTTATTTATGTCAAGGGAGTTTCCATTTTCACAAAATAATACAAGCAATAAATTACAATATAATTAATAGCATCACTAGACATAGCGCATCTCTAAAATGCGAAATAAACTCCGCAAAACTCAAGTATCCGTTCTGCATTTTTTTGCCAAATATATGTATGGGCGGTTCATGTCCTAGATATATGCTAATTCGGAGAGAGATGGGCCAAGTCTTTATTTTTCTTAATAAATTTAATAGGAATAATATTTCGGGAACAACGATTTCAGTAATTCACACACCTAATCATTAAGTTTTTAATTTCCGCATGCAAAATATAGAAAATAAGAATCATTTCTCAGCAATATATGAATGCAAAAAGTTCAACTAACTTTTATACTATGGTAGAGATGAATCTGACCCTGTGGGTCAGATGAGCCACTATTGTATAGTTGAACTTCTCTAAAAAGGTTAATGCTGGCCCAATATAAACTTAATAACTTTTTTTATGGGAGTGGCACGCACACACTAAAGGGAGATCTTATGGCACTCGACGAGCGGTGTGTGCGAAGATGTTGATTGAGATCTTTTTTTGAATAGCTGTAGGCTGCAACTTGCGGGAAATAGATGTACTGGGAGTGAGTTCCACAGTGATGCAGTGCGCCATACAAAAGAGTCCTTGTAAAATGATGTTCTAGGTGTTTCCCGTTGTACGATGATCGGGTGCGCTCTTGCCGTCTCTCGCGACTGCCTGGGAACATCTGCCGTGAAAATATCTGTAAAATAAAGAGATCTCGGCAACATGTCTGCGTTGTCCCAGACGATTCAGATCCCGTCCATTCAGCGTCCCCGACGACACGCATAGCTCTCTTCTGAATGGAATCCAGCAGCTTTAGGGTGTGCTTCGGCGCGGCACCCCAGATGCGTGAGCAATATTCTAAGCACGGTCTTATTTGCGCTTTGTAGAGCAAGAGGGACTGCTGCGGTGTATACAGTTTTTTGTTGCGAAACAGCGCACCTAGCTTTCTGCGAGGCTGATTTTGCGATGTTAGCAACTTGCTGTTGACCGAGGCACCCAGTAGTCCTATTGACGAGGATCAAGGAATGGTCTATGCTGCCATAATGATATCAGGGCTCGCCGTACTGGCTTTCTTGGTAAACGTGGCCTCTTGGGTTTTTGCTGCATTAAAGTGGACCATATTTCTGTCGTCCCAAGTTCGAACCGTCTCCAGATCTTGATTAATTGCGGTAATCTGCTCTTTTCTGCGGTGATATGTCTCAGTTGCTGGTAAAAATGTTTCCTATCTTTTTTTTTGTAAGGTGGAGGATTGCTCCCTTATGCACCCCTTCCTAGGCTAGAGGAGAGTGTGGGGCTCTCCCGCAGGCCTACCCACTAAACCACCACCGGTCACAAGCCCCGATCTAGCGACCTTGTCAATTCGCATTTACGGGCGGGAAGCCTGTTCAAATGCTGCCTATTTTGAATACATCCATCTCTGCAGCGTTGGTGCTGGCGCATTTTTATGTTGCAAAGCGTCCCAGTCTGAATTGCTTTACTGGTAGTAGGTATTGTCACTAAGTTCCTGATACGTTATTTACATCTTGAGATCTGTTTGATCATAGCTCCCTTATTTACATTATGTACATTATTTATATTATGTGCATTATTTACAATATTTATCTACCATCCTAGTTCGGCTTGACACTCCTTAAATTTTTTGATGGCATCTTTTGGCCTATTGTATTGGTTTCGCTGTGTTTCGTCAAGACCGTAATCCAATAATCTCTTGAAATCCTCACAAGGGTGACTTTTCCAATCTGTATAAAACTTTTCTGCTTTTTGGATAACAGTACCAAAGGCGTCCACTCAAGTTCTTTTTGAAGATCCTTATTTCTAATATACAATCTAGCTCCAACTGCTCTTCTGAGCAGTATGTTATCCAGTGAGACTAGCTTTTTCGTTAGGTATGTTGCGGCGCTTCCCCATATTGGAGATCCGTAACCGATCTGAGACCTAATAATGGCTTTCAGAACAATCATTTTTGATTTTACATCCATCGTACTTTTTGATGAAACTAATGAATAAAGCTGTATCCAACACATCCAAGTATTTTGCCTCGTCTTCTTGATATGCTGTTGCCATGACAATCTGGCGTCCATAAAAACTTCCAGATATTTAATTTCTTTACACCACAGTATCCTCTGTAGGAATATCCTTGCTTGATTGCTACCTTTCAATATTCTCTTCTGAAACATAATAGCTTGGGTCTTTAATGGATTAATTTTAATTTAATTTTTTATCGCCCATGCAATGTACTTATCTAGGTTCTTTTGGCGTTTATTGGTGATCAGGTCTACGTGTCTACCCCGACTCAGAAAGGCTGTGTCATCAGCATAATATCCAGTAAACACATCTGGGTTACTTTCGAAGTCACTAATGAAGATGCTGTGCAACAATGGTCCTAATACGGTCCCTTGAGGTACACCTGCTTCTATCTTCTTGATGTTTGACAACTCGCCGCCGACTCTGACCTGAAAGGTTCTTTGTCGGAGATAACTATCGATCAGTTTGCACAGTTGCAGAACCATCCCTCTCTGCATCATCTTATGGACCAGGCCTTCGTGCCACAGCTTATCAAAAGCTTTCTCAATGTCTAGAAATACAGCTCCCATCGCCATTTGCCAATTAAATCCTTCGGTGATGAACTCCGAGATCCTGCAGATTTGCTGCTCGTCCGAATGTCCTGAACGAAAACCAAATTGACTTGCCGGTATAATTCTTAGTTCGTCCAATAACTTTAGAAGTCTCTTCTGTATAGTATTCTCGATAACCTTACTTAAGTTGGGAAGTTAGCTAATAGGTCTGTAATTATCGGGGAATAATTTATCTTTGTTGGGTTTATGGAACAAGATAACGCAAGTGTTTCCACGCTTTCTGGAAGTAGCAATGTCTTATTATAACATTAGCCTGTCGGGCCCCACAACTGAAAGAGCAAGTTTTGTAACTGCATTTTGAAGTTTAAATCCATTAGGGCAACTATTCCATGCTGTTGACTTACTGAGTTCCAATCTCCTATCATGATGCAGGGGAGATTTCTATTACTAAGTTCGGCCAGGTCTGCTTTATTCATCAGTGCCGCAATTTTTTTTTATAAATGGATATAATTTTGAAATTCTTACTACCATTTTTTGCTACGACGACCGCAAGATTCGAAATATTAAGGGTTGGTTTTGCTACCCAAAGTAGGTATAGCTTGGGATGTCGTTCCTAACTAATATAGCCAGCCCTTGACCGGCCTTGGCTTCTCCATCCTCCCTGTACATAGTATAATTTACAAAACACATGCGATGCTTTTCCGTCATCATGGTCTATTGAATAGCCAGCACCAACGGCCGATGCTCGTCTATAAACATTTGGACCTCAAATTGTCTTTCGCGTAGTCTTTTAACGTTCCAGGCAGCGATGGTGTAGCTATCCATTAAGTGTGTCAATGGCGCTCATTAAGTTCCTTAAGAAGTCACTAATTTTGTCTATTTTTGCTTTTGTGTTGTCGCTGGTTGTGCTTGATGCCTGCACCTGTATAATTTGTTTCGCGGGGAGATTCCCAGCTCCCGAAGTTGCGGCTATCCGCTTATTTGGTCCATAGATTTCCTGATATTTGCTGCATCCTCTATAACTCGCAGGATGTCCTTCGGTGTTGCAAATCACACATTTCGCAATATTTGCCTTGTTTTCGCCGGGCTTCGGCAGATTACACTCTCTAGAGGCATGGTCGCCAGCGCACTTGACGCAGCGTTCAGGCATTGAGCAACTGGCTCTGACCGTGGTCATACCTCTGACATCTGAAGCATTGGATGGGGCCTCCGGGCTTCCTTTTCGGCGCCACCTTAATCGTCATGTCAATTAATCTATTAACTTCAAAAATGAATTTATCCGCTGTTTTTACTAAAAACATTGGCAATATAGTTCTTGTCCTGAAGGACGTTATCTCTGAAACTTCTGCATCTCTAAATCCTAGCTAAATTGGGAGACAAGGGTACTGTCATCTGCAAAACTATAAACAGGATTATTGGTTTCGGTTCGCAGGTCATTATCATACAGAGTTGGTGAAAGTATTGCCCCCTGAGGCACGCCCGCGTAAATGGTGAATGTGTCTGAGATGTGCCCAATCGGTTCTTAAGGAAACTGGCAAGCCAGCTGCAGAGAGAGACTGGCAGTTTGTTGAGCAATCCGCCATGCCAAACTCTGTTCAATGTCTTCGAAATATCCAACGCAAGTGCTCGAGATTCTCCGGAGATCAATTTTTGCAGTTTTTAGAAAACGATTTAATAGACCTTTTGGATGGTATACCTTTAAACACAAGATCAGGCATGTGGTTTATGCAAGATGGGGCGCCCCCCGCATTTTCGAACTATAGTGCGAAATTACTTAAATCAAAGAAAATTATACTAAACATTTTCTTTGCTTAAATCAACGTTTCCCACATCAATGGATTGGACGCGTAGTGAATTTCCTTGGCCACCCCGCAGCCCCGATCTTAATCCGTTGGATTTTTATCTGTGGGGTCACATGAAGGCTTTAGTATGCAATGATGAAATTAATACACAAGAAGATCTTTTACGAACAAATCAATAAGCTGCCAATATTATTAAAAATTCAGCAAATACCCTCCTGAATGTCAGGCGCCACTTAATAAAGAGTCTAAGAAAGTGTATTGAGATAAACGGCGGACATTTTCATTATCTGGTAAAGTAAATTTAAAATTGCTTTTATGTACATATTTCAAATAAATTGACTCCTACATTCATGTTTTTGAAAATTCGATTTTTGTTTCCTTCGGTATTTTTACTTACAAAGACGAATATTTCGCAAACGGTTTGAGAAATCGATATTGCCCAGGAGTATATTTTTTACACAGAAATGATGGCTGTTTTCTAGTGTTGTCAAAACAGTCTTAGGTCAGCAGGGTAAAAAAATATACAAAATTTAATTCCTTATTAAGTATGTAGCAAGCGCCCTCTAGGACCTAGGTTCAAACTAATACCGAATTTGGATTTCTCACCTTCGAAAACGCTAGTAAACTAATTTTGAATTTGATATCTTAATCTGTCTTAAAATTATTGCAATTTTTCGAAAAGTAAGTTTCACTTTCAACACCCTGTATCTTTTTATCGACTAACATTTGCTACCACATTTATTGAACAAATCTTCTAAATTTGATCTCTAGTATCACCTGTTGCTCTATGGCGGATAAGTTATGGTTACAGCCCTGTATAATCCCAAGAACTTTGCATTATCCTGCTTCTTTCACAAACTGTTGTTCAACTGGATATCTCCAACTACACATCCAAAAGTAACAACACCTTTTTTTTTTAATTAAAAGTCAGCAATTTTGCGTCACACCACTTTTGGCAATACACACATCACTAGTAACCATTTTAGTCAAATCCGCATCAGTATCACCATTCCAGTGAATGGTAGTATCATCTGCGAAAAGTGTGAACTTGCCTCTCGTAGGTAAACCAGAAATATCATTAATATATACAGGAAACCAGATGGGCCCCAACACTACCTTCAGGTATACCTGTGTGCACATCCGATTCTCGAGACCTGTGTTTCCCCCAAACGTTACCCGTTGTGTCCTTCCCGAAAGATAAGACTTGTGGTTTTCTTTTTTAGTTCATTATTATAAGTAGGAATTTTCTAAGTATTATCCTATTTCTCTATTAAATTATCCCATACTTATTTCTGTTTCATAGATCCTGCAAGGGTTGGCATTTATCCATCGCCATGGATTTTTCCATAGGGATTTGAAGCCCGAAAATATCCTGTGTTCCGGCCCGGATCTGGTGAAAATAGCGGACTTCGGATTGGTTAGAGAAATACGTTCCAGGCCACCCTACACGGACTACGTATCAACCAGATGGTATAGGTGTGTATGATCAAAAATACTCCTCTTTATGTTCAATGTTCATTGGAAAACATTAATTAATTTTTATTTCTATCATTTTTGTTATTTTATAGAAAGTATATTTGGTTTTAGAGCACCAGAAGTTTTACTGCATTCAACCACATACAGCAGTCCGATAGACCTCTGGGCTGTAGGTTGTATTGCAGCGGAAATTTATACGTATAGACCATTGTTTCCTGGAACCACAGAAACTGATCAGCTGTATAAGATATGTGCTATAATGGGAACACCAGACAAGGTATGTGGGTAATATATGGATACCTCCGAAAAATCACGATCTCTATTATTGATAACAGGCAATTGAGCAAGCTTCGAGTTCTATACGCAGAATCATCAATCAGGATATAACCATCCACAAATGAGAGAACCTCTTCTAATTCATTAACGAGTATTGAAAGTTTTTAATTGAATTAAAATACTGATTTTCTAAGGAAACTAAGAAGGAGCAGGCAGACAATATTCTAAGGAGTATCATCATAATTTCAATGGGATTTCTTTAGATAGCGGTTTATTAAGAAATCCCGAGTTTGAAATTTCTGCCAAAAATATAAAAAATATCAACAAATTAAATAGACTGAAAATTCTATTACATGTTAACAGTCGGAAGGAACAAACTCCAGCTTTCAACAGAGGCTTTGTTAACTACAGTGGAGTGAAGAATACAGACGTTTGAAAATTTTCAACTAGTCGACAGCTCACATTTAACATTTAGCCTTATTAAAAACCAAATATAAATAAGTTCTCGCTCAGGGATAGACGAAATATAGGGAGAGACGGAGAAAAACCGCGTCATACTCTTATTATTATTTGATTTAGTTTTGTAAGACAAAGATGCATTTTTTATCAGATGCCTGAGATAACAAATTTTAATTCGCCATCCTGTCAGGAATCGCGATCTCTGAAAATCTACCGAATTCGTTTTTTCAATATTTTTGTTTCTTATCAAATTATTCATATTTAGTACTAGCTTTGGGATGGAAACGTTGAAAGCTTCGACGCCTATTTAGGAGTGTTCAACCGAATTTCTGGAAATTGCCTGTTTGTAAACATATTAGTTTATATATAAAAAATAGCTGGTGTGGATAATATTCTGTTTAATTGAGCACTAATTATTACCTAATAATAGATTTTTTTTTATGTATGCCTCTCATTGTGCAACATTAATTATTATTGTGACAATGACTGTATCGGGTGTCCCAAGTTTTAGGGGTATCATTAGGATATCGGAAGCTATAAAAGATACGAAGTCAGTTAAATTGGAGCAAAGTTGCATAATTTGGTGCTAATCAAAATTCAGTCTTAAAAGTTTAGAAATTCCAAATAGTGCCGAAGATATTTGAAAAAAATCGATCATCCGCGATTTCGTTTTTATTTTCTTCTGACTCTATTTGAACATATGAAAAAATAAAGCTTACATTCTCATTGTTACTTTCCCTCTACAAGATGGTGTTGCTAGATTTTTAATCCGACGTTTCGTCTCTTCGCAACCATCATCCATCCAACCATTGTTTTTTAATTAGTCGAAAACATTTCTATTATCATCCATAAACTATAATTCTAATTCTAAATCCAACGACATATCACACTTTACATTTATTCGACATTTCGGTCTAAAAAACATCATCCATGTTATTTGATGATAGGTACGAACTAAAAAAAAAGTGGGATCAAAAATCTAATTACATCATCTTATAGAGAAGAAAAAATCGCTGTAAAACTCTCAAATATATTGATCTAGCTCTTTTAGTTAAATCAGAAAAATATATTTGCCGGAATTGATGATTGCAATTGCCAGAACTCAGGATATAAAATAAAAGAGATAAATTAAAACTAATTTCACTTTTGAAGCCATTTTTTATCTTCTATAAGTTGACGTCAATAAATTTTTAATCCGACGTTTCGTCTTTCAGCGACCATCATTCTTTAAAAAAATACCTTTTTGTACTATGTGAATTAACTGTCGCTGTCCTTTTTTAATAAAGCCGTATTCGATAACACATTATTCTTGTGAAAAAGAATATTTTCTAATTTGGGGTTCAACGTTGAGACCTCGAAAACTCTAAGAGGTTATTTACCAGGTCTAATAATGATAGAAAAAATATATGAATCTATTTTATATTTTTAATTCACTTTTTGATGTTTTTCTATAATTAACACGGTAAAGCAAAAGCTATTTTGCAGAAAAGAATTATTTGTGTGAAGCTTCTGGAATAAATTTGTATTAAAAACTAAAATAGAAGAACTAGGAGAGGGGGGGGGGGCGGTGGTACCGCGCTCACATAAGTAAACACTTGTTTTTTGTGACTTATTTTATTCAGAGGACCTTGGAAATTAATTTGGGTAAATAATATTTATTGTTATAGCATTTAGTCAAGAAACCTTCACTAGATTTAAATTTATTTGCTGTTTAGAACAAAAAAAAAATGAGCGAGTCTACTAGTAGTCGAGACAGTGATGTGTATACATAATATCCTTATATTTGAGCAGCCCTCGTAAAATCACTGCGCATGTTTATGATGTCACAGCCGTTTACATATCTCCGTCCCCATCCGCAAACACGTTTCCATCCAATTTGCCGAGATTCACCCTCATACCGCCGCGTAAGATGTTTACACATCGAAAAATGTAATTAGTGGTTTGATTACAATAATTGCCCACACCGGTGTGGTAATAGCGATATTCAGTTTTCAGGTATGGTCGGGGTAAACAATTATTTCCGAATCATTTACCACCATAAAGGTGGGGGTGGTAATTAACTTTATAACTAACCACATTAATTAGTGGACTGTATCAAAATAGGGTGGTGGAGGTTTTATACATAGGTTGTGAATTGAAACAGGTATTTTAGGTATTACGTACTTTAATAATGCAATAATTAATTTGCATTAAATATGATAAATATATACAAATTCTAGCTACTTTTACGCATTCATTCGTTCACACATAAAACTATATATACAACAGGTTACTTATTAATAAATATCTAATGAAATTTCTTGATTGGTTGATTTAAAAATTAACCACTCTCGTTACTGAATTTAATATACTCTTATGTTTTAAAAACTAGCAACTTTTTCGTTCTCACAGAATACCTTGATACCTTATCTTTCCAATTCTCTCTACTTAACTTCAGTAGGACAGGGATATGACTTCGAACCTTTGATTTAAACCTTAGTCTAGAGTACAGGAACAATTTGTCTAGCTACAAATTTCCAACCGCCATTTTACCTTCTTCTATTTTCAACAACAGCAACAGGTGAAACGAGACCCTATGACGTTTCTGTCTTCGAGAAAATGCGTTAAAAAGCCCAAAAGAGTTCTTTGTCCAAGCTTGAACAAAGAGAACAGAGTTACAGCAAATATTCTCTAAATATATGTGCAAATAAATGAGAAAATGACGTAAAAGGATTTGACCTTTGGCGCGAAGGAGCTACCACTTTAGCTGCTGTGCGAGTGAGCGCTTATACTGTACTAAATTGAATTTTTCCTACGCGGCGGCGGCGCGGTAGGTTGAAATAACGCGGGAAAATCCGCGTAGGTGAATGCATTTGAGAGGGTTGAACATGTTCTTTCTTTATTTGACATATTGTTGTTTACACAACATTATCGAAGACAAAGATATATTAAATTGAGAATGATTAATAACTATTTCCTTGACGGAGTGTCCTTTTGCTTTACGGGGATTGTTGCATATAACCAAAGAATATTCTACTACAGAATATTCTTTGATATAACGGAATCTATTATACCGACAAACCAGGTTCGGACTAAGGAGTAACTGAAATACAATGCTTTAAATGCACAAATTTTCGTTTACCTGAGGTGAAATAAATAAATTCATAGATTAATTATGGCTCATTCATACTACGGACATACAGGGTGTTATCACCAAACTAGGCGGTGAAAAACGATAAATTAATACACTTGTTGGGATGTTTCCCCAACAAGGTACTTATTTACTTATAATAGAAATTTAGGTTATGCAGCTACTAATATTGAAATATTTATTTTACAAATGAACAGAACAACCAATAAACTCAGAATAAACCAGACAGAGTGCGATTAGGTGTAATGAACGACTACATAATATTAGGTAATGGAGAAAGCATGCTAAACCAGCACTGAAAATTATAAAAAGCACCTCACTGACAGTTGTCACACACATAACCCTCAGCTGTATCAACTACGCTAGATTCTGCGTGCACCCACTTTCCCCAGTTTACGCACTAGTACCACAATTATTATTATTCTCGATCTCGTCCGAATTCGCCACAAAGGGAGCAGGCATTATTTTCTGTGTCTTGCATATCTCCTATGTCACCAGTAATTCCAGTCATGCTGACATCTGAATCTTCACTAGAACTGTCATTATTTTTTTTTCTCTCTGGTCTTATTAGCTTTAAATTATTTTTTCTTTTTCTTATGTTTTTCGGTCGAAATATCTTTTATTGTTGTTGACGTTATTATTTCAGATTTCTGTTTCTTTCTAATAACTTGTCTTTTATTTGCCTTGGAAATGGTTGTAGAAATACTAGGGAGAGGTGAGATATCTTGTAGTGATACTTCAAGCGCTTTAAGTTTGCCAGTAGCAGCTTCTTCACTATTTTTGCTAGTAGCAGGTTCTCCATTAACAGTAGGAAATCTGGAAAATCCTTATGGAATATGCCGGGGTTTAGAGCATATATCCCGGCAGAACTAAATCCCCTAATCGCCTTTTCAATCGCTGCAACTCTTGCGTATGCATTGTGGGATAATTCAACAATCTCATAATTTGTATTTTTTCCTAAAGAATGTGCCTTTTTCAGAGGACCGTAAAAACAAATGTCCAACGGATGTAGCTGATGCAAGGTGTGTGGGAGGATAGAGAGTAAGACTAATCCATTTTCTTGGCAGACGTAACATTCGAGAGAGATATGGCTGGAGTGGTTATCGACAATCAAAAGAACGGCATTGTTTTTGTAGCATCTGAAGGTTTTGTAAAATGTTTTAGCCACTTACAAAATAATCCCTCGTGGATCCAGCCCGATTATGAGCATTTGAATATGGATCTCGGACGTCAATTTTTCTGTAGCTACTTTGCCGTGCAAATATAGACATAGGCCGAATAAAAGTTCCAGATGCACTAAAGAAATAGCAAACGGTGGTGGTTTGGCCGCGTTCTCCACTTGTCACCCGTGCCTGTTTTTGACCTCTGGGTGCTGGTATTAGGATTTGCTTGTGCTAATCCATGTCTCATCTATATTATAAATAAATGAATCATCACACTAAACAACGCCCAAGACACACTTCATCGATTTAATACGTGATACAATACCCCAAAATAACGTTATTACAACTAAAACTACCAACAAAAGCTAACCAAACCTAATCCAAGGCACGCCCAAAATAAAAAAATAATAATAATTAATAGAAACTACTTGATCTTAAAAAAAAGTAAACAAAACACGTCTTGCCATCGAACCCGGGGCGTACGAATGACGAGCAGAACGTCTGACTATTACACAATCAGAAGGGTTGAAAGCATTTCGCTAGAACGTGAAGACATGGGTAATTCTGATACATTCGGCCATTACAAATGTCCGCAGCTTTTGCATCAGAAGTTAGTAGGTTGTTTAGAGTCTTGTCATGAGAATGGCTTCCATTCGTTCGGAGAGCTACCAGGAGGGAATGACGTCAAGCGGGACATAGTCAACTCGACTGGACTGGTATAAATGCCGTGAATGTCAATCGCCACTGAGCGCCATTCCCATACATTTAACAAATTTAAATAAAATAAATTTTAAATATATAACAAAGTTTCATAAAGACACATGTAAGTAGCAAAAATACACAATGTAACAAGTATTCAAATTGCAAACCGTTGGTTTCAATATTTTTTTTTTGCGTTTAACGATTTGTTTTATAAATTGCGCGCTGCAGTTCTTCAATATTTTCGAGCTAATTTCGATTCAAATGATTTTGCAAAAAAAGCGGAAGCAATAATCTAAGTCCGGACTTAATGGCCAGTGAGCAACACATTGATTCTCAATTCATTTACCGCTATGACGCTACACTTCTATTATGGGAGGACAAAGCTTGTATAAAGTCACTGTAGACAAAGCCTGCGTTATTTCATGTTGAATTAAATTCATATATTTTCCTGATGTAAGGTGGTCATCCAAAATAAATGGACCAATAGCTTGTTACGCCACATCCCCACCCATATATCAAAAATTTCCCTTCCTTGGGGCCTCACTTAGAGCTATTCACAAACCACTAATGTGACCATGCGACTTAATAATTGTTCGCCAAATTATCATGCGTGGTTTTTGCAGATCTTAAAATACTCTGAGCGGTAATCTGTAATCTAGGTGCACTTTCGATCTGTAATAAAGGAATCAGTAAATTAGGTACATTTTAATACTGCTATACAGGGTGCTACAAATTCGAGTGCATGCATGGGGATCTCGGGAACCGTAAGAGATACGAAGTCGGTTAAATTAAGGCAAAGTTGTGCAATTTGATGCCCAACAAGATGCAGTTTTGAAATTTGAAAAATTCCGAATAGTTCCGAAGATATTCGTAAAAAAACCGAAAAGCAGCTAATTTATTTTTATTTTTTCCTGACTTTATTTTAAAAGATAATATAACATAAATTTAACATTAATATTGCCACTTTTTCCCCTTTATAAAATGGCAAAATCAAACTTTAAATCTGACGTTTCGTTTGCGGGCCCCCATCATCAACTTCATTTTTTTAAATACGGGCCTGGATTTTTTATTTCATTTTTTAGAAGCCTTTGGTCTTCCAAAACCAACCATGTATCACACTTATCAATATATCAGTAAATCTAGATTTTTCCATAAGAGATAATGTGTTAGACAGAGATGGGTCGATCTTTTGTGACCCGAGTTCACTTATGAGAATATTTGTTACCGTTATTGGGCAAGTGTGATACATCGTTGGTTTTGGGAGATCAAAGGCTTCTAAAAAATTAAATAAAAAATCCAGGTCCATATTTAAAAAAATGAAGTTGATGGTGGGGGCCCGGACACGAAACGTCAGATTTAAACTTTGATACTGCCATTTTTTAAAGGGGAAAAAGTGGCAATAATAATGTTAAGTTCATGTTATATTATCTCTTCAAATAAAATCAGGAAAAAATGAAAATAAAATAGCTGCTTTTCGGTTTTTTACGAATATCTCCGGAACTATTCGGAATTTTTCAAATTTCAAAACTGCATCTTGTTGAGCATCAAATTGCACAACTTTGCCTTCATTTAACCGACTTCGTACCTCTTACGGTTCTCGAGATCCCCATGCATGCACTCGAATTTGTAGCACCCTGTATATCTTTTAAATTACATCATCCAACATTTAAAATATGCCCTTCTTCTTCTAGATTTATTGGCCTATCGTATATTTTCCTTGGTTTTTTTAAATTCATATGTACTGTTAAATTTTTGTCTAGTTTTGCAAAATAAAAAAAAATAGGTTGTAGTCTTTCAGGGTAGGGTAAACTACCCAATCGTTAGCACTCTGCCAGTTATTGGCACGCGGGTCCTTTTTAGACAATATTTAATTCCCCTTATTGTTTTTCATCATAAACTATACATTTTAAGAAACTTGGCAACCTATGCTTTGGCGAAAATTATAGCTACACTATTTAAGTTCAGTATGGCATTGACTGTTGTACGTGAAAGTGTACGTGTCTGTAAGAGGTAAGAATTTAACGAGTTAGAAATCGGCAAATTTTGTTTGACGTTTTGAAAGTTAAGGCGTTGTTTTTTAAAGTATTTTCTGTTTTTAATGATATTTAATAACATTTAAGAAGTAAAATTCGAAGTTATAATCTAGTTTTATCAATATTTAAGACGAATTTTAAGTGTGCCAATAATTGGCATGAGAAAATCAACAAAATCCAGTAATTGGCAGGGATGCCAATAACTGGCGTTTACGAAATAAATGCAAAATTAGTAAATGGTTCTTTTCCAAAACTAAGAATCATGCCTAAAGTTAAGAAAAACTGCAAGTACACTAAAAAATACTGCGAAGAGTCAATTCGAAAAGCTTTGGCGGAAATTCAAAATGGGATGCCAAAAAAACAAGCAGCATTGAAACATAATGTACCTCGTTCTACATTGCAATTTCGACTCAGTGACAAATTTTCCAAAATTGAACATGGACCAAAAACATCTAAAATAAAAGGAGACATACAACTCTCGGTGAAATCGTTTTTGGATAAAAATGTTCGTGACACCCCATTCAAAGATAATATCCCTGGAGACAACTGGTACAAGTGTTTTTTGCAAAGACATCCAATATTAACAAGCAGGGTTGCAGAGGCAGTTACCAATGCTAGCGGTAACGTTTCAGAAAATTATATAAAGAAGTGGTTTGGACAGATTGAAGAGTACTTGAAAGAAAAGGACCTGTTTCAAATTTTGGAGGATCCATCGCGCGTGTTTAATGGTGATGAAACTTGTTTTGCATTATGTCCCAAAGAGGATAAAGTCATTGCGCCTAAAGGGTCTAAAAACGTATACCAAATTGAACACGGACCATCAAAAACCAATATAACGGTTATGTTTACGTTTTCCGCATCTGGTTGCATTACACCACCTATGGTGGTTTATCCCTACAAGCGGTTACCAAAGACAATTGCTGAAAGTGTTCCAAAAGGATAGGAATTAGCGATAATGGATGGATGAAAGCCGAAATCTTTTACGAATATATCTCGAATGTCTTATACCCACACCTAGTTAATCAAAAGGTTAATTTTCCAGTGATTCTTTTTGTTGATGGGCATAAAACTCATCAAACATTGGAACTTAGCATACTTTGCAGCCGGCTTAAAATAATTTTGCTATCTTTATACCCAAATGCCACCAGGATACTACAGCCGGCAGATGTATCAAGTTTTAAGCCGTTAAAAGTAGCATGGAATAAAGCAGTTGCAAACTGGCGTCGCCATAATCAATTAATACAACTAACAAAGGTTCATTTTGCACCTATTCTTGAAGAAGCCTTACTTACCTTAGGTCCCAATACAGTCTCAAATGGCTTCAAGGCTTGTGGACTCTATCCCTGGAATCATAATGCTATTGACTATACTAAATGTCTTGGAAAGCGAAAAACTGAAGGTGATGATAATTTAATTGCAGTTACTACTGACAATGAGCATGAATGTAGTATATTAACATATGGAGATTTTTCAAATATATGCGGACCACAAATTTTAAATGAAATAAATCAAGGCCAGATGAATGAAAATAACAAAGAAATGTATTTTATTTTATTACAAACTAATAGATTATCCAAGACTAAAACGTGACTGAAGATCCGCAGATAAATCTTAACAGCTCGGTGATACTAATCGAAGAAGCAGATTTATCGCTCATTGATCAGGAATCTTTTACCGAAAATTTTAATTTAATCGATGACACTGACCAAGTTCCTAATATCGAAGATATGTCAATAATTTTTATTAATGATGAAACACATTCGAATTTTAGTGACACAAATAAAGATATCTCCACTAATCTTTGTGAACCAAATGATTCAAATGAAACAGAGAATGAAGTGACTTTAAATGTTGCCCAACCTAGCTCATCATCGTGTTCGAGTGCTAATCTGAGTGATTATCTTCTATGGCCCAAGACACCTGAAAGGAAAGGTAAAAAAATAGGCTAAAAAGTTCCTTTTGTATTAACATCAAGTGGGTGGAAAAAAATTTATAATGACAAAGAAAAAGCAAAAGCTGAAAAAGAAAAGACGAAACAAATAAACAAGGCCAAAAGGGAGAAAAATGCTACATTAAAGAAGTTAAAAATAGCAAAGAAAATTACTAAAATTGAAGCACCGAAAGCATCATTACCTAAGAATATGAATCAATGCAAATCAGAAGTACAAACATCACCAAAAGTAAAAATTCTAGAAAATAAATTACTATTACCCCAAAAAGACAGTAAGCCGCAATTAACCGATAATACACATACAAAATCACATTCTAAATATAATAACTACTGAAAAAGTTGACGCCTTAAAAAAAAAGTTATCTTTCGATATGACTCCTTCAAGTTTAGTTAGAAGTAAACTTTCTCAAACTTCTTCTCCACCAAAAAATAATAAATTTGTTAACAGGGGTTTATGTCATTTATGTACCTACAATATAACGTTGCTAAAATATGGTATTATGTGTCAAAACTGTTCAAGAGTGTATCATGATTCCTGCCTTAAAAAGTTTTTTGTTTGTTCCAATTGTTTAGTACAAATTTAATAATCCTTAAAGATTTCCGCTGCTTTTAATATTAATAGCCTAGCTTTAGTTTTGCAAAATTCAGTTTTAAACTATGTTACCGTTTTTAAACTATGGTATCTAATAAAATATGTATTTACCTAACTTGTTCCCATTAAAAAAAAGTTTAATTTTTTACTTATTTCTTTGAATGTATGCCAATAACTGGGTGCCAATTACTAAAACATGATGCCAATAACTGGGTGCCAATAACTAAAATATGATGCCAATAACTAAAAAACTAACTTCAAAGGAAATTTTAGTCGTTTTTTACACTAAAGACTTATTTAATCCTTAACACGTGTATTAAAGGTGAAAATATACAGAACGAGCTACCACATACTACTGCTTAAATCGATTTGATGTATTTTTAAATTGGAGATAATATGAAATAAATTAAACATCTTCCTTAAAGTGCCAATCATTGGGTGTTTTACCCTATTTCTGAAACTACTATACATATTAATATTTCTTAACATTTGCCATTACTTAGCACTTGGCTATTGATTTATTAATATCCAGTTATTATTGATACCTACGTTAATAAGTAGTAATAATTGTTATGAAATCACAAGAAATGGTGACGTTTAACGTCACTTTTCTTAGAATGTTTTTATTATTATTAATATTATTATAGGGGTTTTAGACAGTAGGCGGAACAACCGGTAGACTGTCATTAGTCCTTATGCTGGGATAGATATTGACCTATTTTACGGCATATTATTAACATAATTATCCAGTATGTTTTTAAAGATGTTCACACTAGGTAGGGGAGGTCACGACCTCATCAGGGAGCTGATTCCACTCTTGCACCACTCGATTTACAAAAAAATTCTTTCTAGAAAGTCTGTGATAAAGTTCAGTGGAGAGCTTCAGGGAATGTCCACGCAGATGAGGGTTGGTATTTCTGTGAAATAAATCGATGTCGCATGTGTAATGATTATGTAGGATTTTGTATGTTTCAATTAAGTACCCTCTATTCCTGCGTTCCTCCAGGGTTGTCAATTTTAGAGCTTTAAGTCGTTCTTCATTGGATCATTGGACAATTCTCTTAAAGGTGGTGGAATTTTTGTTGCCTTTCTCTGGACACACTCAATCAGATCTATGTCTTTTCTAAAATACGGACACCAAACCACAACAGCATGCTCCAGCAATGGTCTAATATAGGTTTTGTAGGTGAAACACTTCAGGGGACATTTCCCTAAGGCAGCGTCGTATTAGATAGACTGTTGAGTTGTCCCGTTTCACAATTGCATATATGTGCTGTTCCATATTAGGTCATGTGAGATATTCACTCCCAAGTCGACCTGCTCAGTCACCCTTCCTAAGTTGTTATTGCCCATATGGTAGTCCAGCATAGTGGAATTCCACTAACTACCCTGTGCTTGCCAGATAAGGTGCCATTTATTCTGACCTGGTATGTCCGATTACATAAGTAGTCCTGAATCCACCGAAGTAGCCGGCCCCGTATACCACAATATTCAAGCTTATGAAGCAGTCTTTCTGGGGAAACAGTGTCAAACGCGTTTTCAATGGCAAGGTATACAACGTCAATTAGATAATGCTCCTCAGATGCCTTGGTCCAGTGCTCCAGGTTGGACAGGAGATTCGATGTAACTGATCTCCCCCGCACAAAACCATGCTGATTGGACAGTCGATCACCATGATGAGTCAGTCATAAGTAATTCTGTCATTTCAGTAGCTATAATCTTTTCCATACCTTTGCAGGGAATTGATGTTAAACTGATAGGCCTATAGTTTCAGCTAAGTGTTATCGCCTTTCTTTTAAATCGGAATGACAATTGCATTTTCCACGCTTCTGGGACCAAGCCGTTTGTAAATAATTCTGTCATTGTGCGCTACAGTTTTTTAGCAATATTGGTGACATATCGTCAGGTCCTGGACTGGCAGGCAGCTTCAGATCAAGTAGGACCCTTTTCACCTTCTCTGGGGTAAAAACGATATTTTCAAGTGTGGACTCTGATCGCACGGCCGCGGGAAGTTGCGGTAGTGTTGTTATGCCTTCGGGTATAAATACTCTGTCAAATTGATTGCTGAATATTTCCCCCACTCTTTGTGGTTCAGATTCAAGATGATTATCCGAATCTCTTAAGGCAAAGTTTTAAAGTTTAGATTGAAGTGAGCGGTTTATATATTGGTAAAATCTTCTTGGACCTTGCTCGAAGAGACTACTCTCAAAAATCAACCGAGCTTCTCTTAGAGTTTGGGTGATCTAGTTTTTTAGTGCATTGTATACCCGTAGATCACAATTCTAACCAGTACATCTGTATGCATGCCATGCTTTTTTTTATTAATCAATTTAACCTGAGCTCTCGTAATCCACGGCTTTTTAAAGGTCTCTACTTGACGCTGAAGAGGTAGGTACATAAACATCTGTCATGTGGGGTCACCACCCCAACAAAGTTATAATAGTAGGCTGTGCTGTTGTTTGATTCCCATTGCTCAAGGAAACCATTTATGGCATCGTAGTCACCCTTCTAGTAGTTTTTGTGTCTGGTTGCAGCCTTGACAAACGGAAGTAGGGCCATCTGGGCTGTGGCCACAACAGTAACATGATCGGTCTTACCTATTGGTGGTGCAGCTGTAATACTTGTCACCAACTTCTCAACTGATACCAGGTACAAGTCAAGTAATGAGGGGACAGTACCCTCACGAAACCGAGTATTAAAGTCAATCAACTGATGCAGTCTTGATTCCTGGTAGGTCTTGATTCCTGGTAGGCCAGTAAAAATTCTTCAGCAGGAGCACTACGTTCAATCACTCTACCAGTGCAGTGGACCAGTCGATTTCAGGATAATTAAAATCACCATAAATTATTGTCGTGGTAAAAGAATTGTTTAGGATGTCCACAAACAAGCTGTTATCCTCAGACAAACATCCAGGAGGTCGGTAGACACATCCCACAAGCAG
>JAEQML010067350.1:0-19181 GCA_016904865.1 Pissodes strobi
ATATATATATATATATATAGTCCGTCTAGAAAGTATCCGGAATTTTATATTTTTCCTAATTTTAATATATTTCTTTTTCGTAACATTCAAAGACAAAAGTAATGCATCAAGTACGTTCTTCGGATAGTAAGCAACGGTCAAAATAGCATGGCAACACTATCTGCCATATATTGTTGATTGTAAGCAGGTTTAAGATTTGTGAAATAATATCGAAAGTAGAAAAAAGAAGATAGGTAGAATCTTTGTATAGAAAAGGTGTTCGAACTTTATAACAATAGTGTAATTGAGTGGACTCGAAAAAAGCTGAGTATATGAGACAATAAAAATGATAAAAAACGCACAGATATGAGTCCTAGACCAGTTTGGAAAAGACCGTGTAGGATTTGCAGAAACATTAAAACGCTCTAGCGGCCTTGGGACGACAAAATCCGCCCCTAAGGTTTCAAAAATTTATCATGCTACACATCAAGGAAACCAAAAAAATCCTTGCAAAGATGCTAATTTTGTAAACGTTTTCAAGGAGATAATTTCAGCAATGTTCTTATATCTGACGAAAGTTGTGTCCAGCTTGGTGTAACTCACCTAAAAATCTTATTAAGAAAACATGTTACACTCCAAATTCCTAAATTTTCCCATAGAAATAATGGTTTGGAGAGTAATATCACAGCGTGGTACTACACCTCTCTGCATAGTTGATGGTACCGTTAACAGTACAAAGTATTGTGCTAGTATAAAAGATTTTCCAGAATGAAAGGGTTTATGTTTCCAGGGGGGTGGCATATTCAGCAGTATAATGCACGATGCCATAATCCTGCTGTCTATATTTAAGCTTGAATGCAAGAACACTAATTGGCAACAAATTCATAGCAACAGCTTCATCCGATCTGAGTCTCAGTGAAAACACTTTATGGGGACTAACAAACATTGAAGTGGAACAAGTAATACCACAAAGTAACACAGATTTCAATCGATCAGTTTTACACCTGGACTACCATCACCGAATATTACGACGGCCAACTAGTTTCGGGTGTATCTTCACTATACGTGAAGAATTTGGAGATAAATGTAAATGAGATGAATTATTTGTTGTAATTTTATAATTCAAGTAATAAAAATTTAAACCAAAAAATGTTAATTGTATTATCTTTTTTCCGGATACTTTCTAGACACACTATATATATTTTTTAACTATATTAAATTTGCAGGTACTATTTCAGCGATGAAGAACGCATGTCATGGGCATATTGTTACAGGTGAGTTTATTAGAGATTAAAAAGAAATTATTTAAAAAACATAAAAAATTATATGTAAATCTCAGAGTAAGAATATAAATCTTACTATAAGGTTTAAATACATTTCTAAAAAATAATATTTTGGCCAGATTATTAGTGAAATATCTGATTTTTTTATGGAAAAAAGCTCTAATGAGCTTCAAGATATTAGTGAAGAACAGAACAAACATTTACTGATAGAACATGCTTCTAACTACGTGAATCAAATGTTTAATTTGGATAATGACTCATTTAAAGGTAATTTTCAAATTATAATACTTAATAATTTGTATTTATTTTTAGTATTTGCAACAAATTTTCAAGCCTTCGTTAACAAAACCAACAAGGATTTGAAAATTATCTCCAACAAGAGAAAATTTAACAAACAATCTTATTATCCTGAAGCAAAAATGAAAAAAGCCTAAATACGAGCCTAAATCATAATTTTATTATCTTCAATTTTCATTCGAAAGTTCTCGAGAAAGTTATTATTTGAATATCTTATTTTTATTGTACATATAAAAATACCACAATGTTAAACTTTTGACGGAGTAGCAGAAGTGGATTTCCCATAGAGCCTGAACAACCTGATGCCTAGGCTCCATTTGCGTTAATTCCTCAACAATAAAAAGAAAATTTTGTAACAAATACCATTATTCAGTGTAGTACATGATTGTTTTTTTGCCCCATAATAAGCCTAGGGCATCGAAGGTGTGAGATACCACCTCTCGGTTTGATATGGTAGGGATTGGAAACAAAGTAATAGTTAGTTTCATAAGTTTATAATAACACAATAAATTATGTATAAGGGTGAACAGAACATATTATGTTTCTAAACTAGACACCTAAATGTTAAAAAAAAATTATTAAAATTGTTTATACTGTTTTTTTTACTTTACTTGTACAGTAAGATCTGTCGAAAACTTTCCTTAATCGCTTTTGTGTTAGTCACTACATACTTTAGTACCTATTCAACGCACTTATAAGTAAGTTTCATTTCCATTGAAATCGATAAAGCATAGATTAATATTATAATACACCTATCGCAAAAATTTCAATGAGAAACAGAAGGAATAAAGACCCATACATAACAATTCCAATTCATCATAACAATTATTTAAGGTTATGGTACGTTTACGTTCCAATTCCAAAGGAAGAATCAGTGATTGACACATATTTAAATAGTGGAGCGAAATTGGTTCCATCTGACGTTCCGGAGATGCTCGAGTATGGCCGAGAGTAACGAGAAATAAACGGTATCCAAACGAATCTTATCTAGTCTTAGCCGATCGCATAAGTCTCTTGTAATAAACGACGACATCGATCCGGAATCAAGTAATGAGCGCGCGACATGAGGCATACCCAACTTATCAAAAACAAGAATTTTAGGGATAAAAGCATTAGGCGCGAACCTTGACTTCCTATGCCCCTGCTTAAGGCGAGCTCGTTTTGAATCAATTCGTTGGAATTATTGTTTTCCGCACCTTCGCCATTCTGCCCTTTCGCGATAGGACTACCGTTTTCTTGGCGCAAAAGTGTATTATGCCATGAACGACACTTTTTGCACGGGCCCATTCTACATTTCTTAGCCGCATGCTGACGTAAACAATTTAGACATAACTTTGCTTTATTGATGAACTCGATCCGTTTCTTGTCCTAAATTCGAGCCTCATCATTGGGATCTCGGAAACTAGAAGAGATACGATGTCGGTTAAATGGAGGCAAAGTTGCGCAGTTTGATGCTGATCAAAATGCCACCTTACAAGTTTAAAAATTCCGAATACTTCCGAAGATTTTTGGAAAAAAAAACCGAATATTCGCGACATTTTTATTTTTTTATGACTCTATTTGAATAGATATAACAAAATAAATTTCACATTTTCATTGCTACTTTTTATGTTCTTCAAGACGGTGTTATCAGATTTTCAAGCCGACGTTTCGTCTTTGAGCTGCCATCATCAACTTTGTTGTTTTAAATACGGCCCTGGATTTTCTATTACGGATTTTAAGAGCTTCAAAGTTCCCAAAACCAATGATATATCGCACTTATTCTAAAAATTCATATTAGTGACATTTTCCATAAGAACTCATGTGTTAAAGAGAGAGAAAATAGATTTTTAAAAGGATTAAAAACAAAAACTTTTTTTACGCATTAACGCTTTGCATAAAGAAAGCTTAAAAACTAACATAGAAGTGGTTAATAAATAATATAATTATTATTAAAGTGTCAACCCTCAAGCCATAGGCTCTAGGCTATATTTTTAGCAATTTACCCAAGTAAATAGTTGTGTGTGATTAGATTTGGAACAAATAATAAATTTCATATTTTCATTGTTGTATCGCACTTTTTCGAAAAAATCATTTTAAATCTGTTTTCTGCCTCTCTCTAACACATGAGTTCTTATGAAAAATGGCATTAATATGAATTTTTCGATTAAGTGCGATACATCATTGATTCTGGGAACTTAGAAGCTCTTATAGTCCGTAATAAAAAATCCAGGGCCGTATTTAAAAGAACAAAGTTGATGATGGCAGCTCAAAGACGAAACGTTGGTTTGAAAATCTGATATCACCTACTTGTAGAAAATAAAAAGTAACAATGAGAATGTGAAATTCATTTTGGTATATCTATTCAAATAAAGTCAAAAAAAATTAAAATTAAATCGCGAATATTCAGTTTTTCCAAAAATCTTTGGAAGTGTTTGGAATTTTTAAACTTGTAACGTGGCATTTTGATCAGCATCAAATTGACCAATTTTGCGTCCATTTAACCGATCTCGTATCTCTTCTAGTTCCCGAGATCCCAATGATGATGCTCGACTTTGGGACACCCTGTATAAATAGAATGATCTTTCTTGCAATAGTAACACGAGAATGTTTCAGAAACTAGCGATTTAAAACCAAAACGCTGCTGTTTATTATCTTGACCTTGCTTCGCGTCTGTCTTGGCCGGGACATAAAAAATCTCGGAAATTCTAAACTTAACAATATTCAGAACTTTTCGTTTATACCGCAAGGCTGCGAACTGCGACGACCGCCGCACCGTCCATTTTGCGGTGATTTTGCGACGGTGCCTGTTAAAATATTGTCTATACAGGTCTGTGCGCGTACGCTAGTCACCTTTGGATATTCAGTCTGGCTTGTTTTCCTTCTTAACAATACGTAAAAACGTTATACACTTTGTGGAGCGGTGCATTCGATTATTCGAAAGAATTATTGATAATACGTAAAATGGAAGAAAATGAACTTCCTCATTCCCCTCAAAAAAAGAAAATTAAGCGTTATTGCACCTTCCTTTTAGCATGGGAAGGTCTGTTTGAACATATCAAAAAGGTAGACGCTGAACATGGAATGTGCAAGTTATGTAATGTCCGTTTTACGGTAAAATTTGAGGGAAAAAGAGCTATTGAAAATCATTGTAATAGTCAAAAACATAAGAACACACGTGATTTAAAATCAAGTAAGTATTTGAGTACATTTTTTATTAAAAAGTTTTCTAAAGAAGAGGATGAAGTTGCCCTTATTGAAATGGTAAGCACATGCCATTCAGTTAAACATCAAATAAGCTACAATGCTCAGGATTGCCACAATAAGCTGCTGCCCAAATTAGTCACTGATTCAAAAATTTTGCCTAAGATCTCGTGTGGAAGAACAAAAGCTGCGAGTATCGTGGAAGGTGTTTTAGCTCCAAAATTTCAAGAATACTTACTAGAGAATCTAAGAAAATCAACTCATTATTCCGTGGCGTCCGATGCGTTAAATAGGGGAAACGTAAAACTATTTTCCTTATGTGTACAATTTTTTTCAAGAAGTGAAGGCGTTGTTCGGGGAGTTTAGACTTCAATGAGGACTCGGATGAAACTAGCAAAGCTATTGCCAACCAAATTATTAAAATATTACAAAATAATAATCTCAATCTTGAACATGTTACTAACTATAGTGGTGATAATGCTTCTGTCAATTTCGGTGTTCGCTGTTCAGTATTTCAAAAATTTAAAAGAATTAACAGTAAACTAATTGCTGGTAATTGTAAAAGTCACATTTTACACAATACAATAAAGTTTGCCAGCAAAGGATTAAATTTCCTACTAGATGGCTATCTTTATTGCCAGCAGATAGGCTATTGTTAAACTGGCCGGCAATTAAATCATATTTTTTATCTGAAGGAGAAGAAAATTGCTCTAAAATAATTTGGGAAGTATTTAACGAAGATGACCATGAATCGGTCGTTCTTGCACTGCTTTACTTTGTTCAAAATGTATTGGTAATTTTTCAAAACAACTTACTAAAATTAGAAAATAATGAAACTACTGTAATAGAACTACATTCAGTAATGAATAATCTAAAATTTAATTTGGAGCAAAGACTATCCGATAAATTTTATGGGAATTCTGCCAATCGAATGATTAGAAAAATGACAGATGGTAAAAGGTTGCAATTTGAAAGACAGGCAGTATGCTTTTTAGAAAGATGTTTAAATTATTTGAAGAAATGGTACGATTTTAATGACGGTTTTCTTGCAAGTTTGGCTTGTTTGGAATTAAAAACTAATAAGCTAGATTGGCAGAAATTACAATTCATTCTTGACATAATTCAAATAGATATAGATCAAGACGAGCTATATAACGATTATATATTAGTTAATAATATTATTGAAAATCTGAAATCTTTTTCTGAAAAAAATGTAATGGAAAAGTGGGTTCAGATTTTTAGTGCAGATGCTGCTAGTGATAACAAATGAAATGTTTAAATTAGTGTCCTACATAATGCCGATTCCTGTCGGCAATGCTTTCTGCGAACGTGTTTTCAGCATTATGGAAGCATTGTGGACCAAGGAAAGAAATCGTCTGAGTATATCTCAAGTAAAATCAGAAATACAAGTGAGACTAAATTTTAATTTAAGGTGTCAGGACTTTTTGGATGCAGTTAAATCAGACAAAAAATTGCTTCAGGCAGCTCGATCTCTGCAAAAATATAGATTTAAATAGCAATGGAATAATGGAAAGTAAAAAGGTTTTAATTTTTAGTTTTTTTTTGTCAATAATGTATATTAGTTTTGTTACTTACTAGTTAGTTACCCTTACCCAGTTTCCAGTTACCGGTATATTTTTATGTTTAAAAATATAAAGTTTTGAGCACTTACACAACTTACCTATATTTCCTCTTAGTTACCAAAGGTACCTATTTGGACATAAAATAGAATAGGAAACCTATTCTATTTTATGTCCAAGTTTTATTGACTGTAGGCTCTAAAGTGTAGTTCCTTAGTTCCTAGTTACCAAAGGTATTTATGTTATGTTTAAAAATATAAGGTTTTGAGTACTCACCTATATTTCCTCTTAGTTACCAAAAATCAAAGGTGACTATTCTATTTTAAGTTAAAAAATGTAAAAACAAATTTTATACATATTATATTTCAGTTTCGAATGTTTTATGTTTTGTTTCAATTGCTTGAAAACGTAAAAACAGGGGGCGGCTTCTCAAAAGTGCGCCCGTGCGCGCGTACTGCCTGCCAAAATAAATAGAAAAAATAAAATCTTCCCTACATAGAATTTAACCCAAACTAACTTCAATTTGCGAATTTACGTATTTTTGAATCTTCACTGCACTGGTCGCAGAATACATTGTTTATAACAGCGAAATCGAGGCTACGACGATCGAAATGAGCGACAGACGCACTGTGGGCCCAATGTCCAAACTAGGTTGCAATAAATCATTATTGAAAATATAAAATTTGCCACTGTTATTCTATGAAGAACATATTCAAATATGTGAAAACATAACTGTTTTTTTTTTTTAAATATTACACAAAGACTTTTTTATACCTATAAACCCAAAGTCAGATGTTTAAAAGAAAGTGCATTTTTAATGCAATCGTTTCATTAAAGAATACGATGTTCGCGCACTTTTTAAATAGCTTACTAGGCCGCGAAGAAACAAAGTCGCTTTAAATATTTGATAATGGACATCAGTCCTACTTAAGTAATTTAGATCTGTACATGCAATGTACAACGTTCATGTATTTTTGTGCGTTTTTGGCAAGAAGTGACGGTAATGGTACTTACCATTAATATTTAATTTTTAGATTGTATAGAGTAAAAAAATATAAAGGCCAACGAGTGCCAAACAAAAATTTTTATTTTTTATTAGGTAAGGGTGTAAAGTACTAAAATCTGTTAACAAAAAAATCGCGAAACTTATGCCAGTCAAAAATGTAAACCTCTGAGTTAAAACAATTAACATGCACCCAAAGTTGTTTATCGCGTGTATTGCTTACGCAATGTGCCAATTATATCCGTTCATTTTATTCTTAATTTTCTTTTCATTTTATACAGGCGTTTAAACTAAAAATTGCATGACAATTGTTTTTTTTTTCATTTTTAGAAATGTATGAAATATCGAAAAAAACGCTGTTTCATTACCAAAAAGTGATACATGCAAGACATGTGATGAGCTAAAAATTCAAATTGAAAATCCTACTGCAGGTGCAGAAGAAATCAAAAGACATAAAATAAAATTAGAGCTACACCACAGACAGGCTGAAGCCATAGAACAGAGTTTAAAAATAGAAATTGAAAATGCAAACATTAATAAAGACGCGTGTGTTATTACAATAATTGATTTACAGCAGGCTTTACCTCTCCCCAATCCAACAGTTGGGCCAGCCTTTTATTTGCGAAAGGCCAGGGTTTATAATCTGGGTATTCATGATTGCTTGACAGGTCAGGGTTATATGTACATGTGGCCAGAGAGTATTGCCAAAAGGGGTAGCGACGAAATTGCAAGTATCCTTTATAAACATTTTCGGGAAAACTCATTTAAAAGTAACAAAAAACTGATTGTTTATACCGACAACTGTAGCGGACAAAATAACAATTGGTCTATTATGTGTTTGTGGCAACAACTAGTGACTGATGGATGGTTTACATCAGTTGAACATAGATTTTTGATTGTTGGTCATCCCACCTTCCTTGTGATCGAGATTTTGCTATAATTGAGAGGTACAAAAAAGGTATGAAACAGGTGTATGAGCCAAACGATTGGTATCAAGCTGTACGAAAAGCAAAAAGAACAAATCCGTTTATAGTAAATGCTATTAACCAGGAGGATATTTTATCATTTAAAGATTTACACAGTTAGATCACAAAAATATATATTTTGGATGACAAAGATAAATTAAAATTTAACAAAGTTATACACTTTAAATTTTGTCAGGGGGGTTCTAATAAGATATATGTAAAGCATACAATGAATGGAGAGTTTAGAAGTGTCACAATAAAAAAGGGGCATTCAAAACAGCATCTCCTTAACTCTAAGATACCTTAAAAGAAAATATGACGAACTACTCCCTCTAAATGCCAAAAAAGTGTCTAATCTTGCAGAGCTCGTCAGATATATTCCTCCAGCCTATATTCGTTTTTATAAAGAAATAGGGGCATGCAATGCCGTTCAAGATGAACATTTAGGTGAAAATGATGTTGAGGAGCTTGATCCTAACAGTGACGAAGAAATTGTGTCGGATGATGATGAGTGGAATTTAGATGACTTTTAACCTAATTTTAAACCATTTTGTGTAATCGCAGTTCGATATAGATCGCAAATTTTTGTTTTGTATCTACGTAGCGTGGTTCGCCAGAGTGTCGCGATTCGCGATGGCTGATAACGGTGATAAAAACAAAAAATTAGTTATGTTTTGAACTATTTTGGTCAGCGAGGGTTAAATCAAGCCAAATGTAAATTCTGTTCCAAAATATTGTCTTTTAAGGGCGGAGCGACAGGCAATTTGCTCCGGCATTTAAAAATGGTTCATCCGGCTGTGCAATTAAATGCTGAAAACTCAAGAAGTCCCTTACCTGTGGAAAAAGAAAATGCAGTGAGCAACGTACTACATCTTTTGTGAGTAACATATATTTTTTAACCGCGAGCTTTACTCTGCATGTATTTTAAATATTTATGTTTTTTATCAATCGTGCTGTATTTTATATATTTTTTTATATTTTAATTTAAACTAACTATTTTATTGTATCTTTTTTATTAACTATTTTATTGTTTTTTATAGGTTAAAACTATAACTTACTTTACTTTATTTTTAAAGCTTTGTTACTAACAGTATATTATTGTTTGGACAAATAACGCATATTCTGATTCTGTACTTTCTAGTGCTTCTACATCAACTTCAACTGATCAATCAGCTGAAATTCCTGCAGGAGTAGGAAATGTTACTCCTTTACCAATACCAACATCAACTAAAACTAGTAATGGACATGGACGTTGCGGACAAACAACCATTTATTCGTTAACTGATAAAGTCTCTCTCTCTCTCTCTCTCTCTCTCAACAACTTCACAACAGTTTGGTAAAACTTTTAGTGAAAAATTATTTGTCAATACAATTGGTAGATAATGAACATTTTCAATCGTTTGTTAAAGACCTTAATAGCAATTACCAAGTACCTTCTCGTAAGACAGTTTCCAATACATTAATTCCGCAATTAATACACTTATGTCAGGAAAAAGTAAGAAATTCATTGGAATCTGCAACGGCTTTTTGTATAACTACAGACGGGTGGACTTCTTGTGTCAACACAAGTTTCATTAGCGTTACAGGACATTATTTTGTAGACACTGAAATGAGATCTAGCTTACTAGATTGTTACGAATATACTGCGGAAAACTTGTGTAGCGAATTAAAAAGAGTTGTTCGCGAATGGAATATTGAATAGCTGTTACTAGTGATAATGCGGCTAATATTACTGCGGCAATTAGCTTAGAAGAAATACTCAAACCGGTTGTAAAACATTTTAACCTTAAATATGAGAATGTACCGTCAAATATACAAAAACAGTGGAAATCTGTTATTAGAGATTTATGTAACAAAATAAATACAAGATGGAGGAAGTGCGGCAAAAGAACTGATCGTTTTTTAGTAAGGTATGGTTAGTGGTTGCAGAATGGCTCTATTTATTTCTCTTCGGTCCCAATAGAATACTTTTTCGAAGAAAAAGTACAAAGAACCCGGGGACGCCCACCTAAGCCCTTTAAGAAAGTTCTTTATAGATCAAAAAAACAAAAAGTTGAACACTTACTAAAAGCCAGTACGGAAGAGATTACATTTGCAGCTGAACATTGCTTTAAGAAATGATGGAAAAGAAGATGCAGCTAATCTAGTCAAAGAAATCAGTACCGGAGCTCCTGGCAGATCAACCCATATAAAACATCTATGGGAAAAAAAGAACGCCCAACAACCAAAACAGTATTCCAAAGAAGAAGCATTAGCCATTATTTAGATTGCACACTAACTAAGCAATCCTATATAAACCTATAAAGTGCGATTGAAGCAGGTCATAAACTATATCCTTCTTATAAACAGATTTAGAAAGCCAAAATGGAAAGCTGTTCTCCCGACGAAAATATTTTTGTCAACGAAACTAGAGCTGAAATGATCGACCTTCAAGCCGTACTGGATCATACCACCAAACGTCTAGTAAACGTACAGGAGTCTGTACGTCAACAGCATGTATCAGAGATGGATTTAAAAATCGTAGACCTTGTTTTAGTCACTAAGTATGGATGTGATGGAAGCTCTGGGCACAGTAGATATAAGCAGAAGTTTAACGGCGAAGAAGTTAATGATGAATATTTATTTGTATATTCTCTAGTGCCAATCGCACTTAATCCAATAAAGAACAAAATGTTAGTCTATGGCAAAACGATCACCCATCTTCCACCAAACTTTGTCGGCCTATAAAATTTTTATTTTCAAAAGAAACTACCGAAATGGTAAGTGAAGAGACAGAGAAAAAATACAGTCGCAAATAATGAAATTAATACCGACAGCTATTATGTTGGAAAATAATATTCAAATAAATATTCATCATGAACTTCACTTAACAATGGTAGATGGAAAACTATGCAACATTCTAACCGATTCAAAATCATCACGAACATGTTATATCTGTGGCGCAACTCCAAAAAATATGAATATAAAGCCCAACAATACAAAAATTAAAAATACAAATTATGAGTTTGGCTTGTCTCCATTACACCCACGAATAAGGTCGTTTGAATGTTTACTTCACATAGGTTACAAGTTAAATCACAAACAATGGCAGCTCAGGGGTAAAGAACAACAAGAGGAGGTTAAAATTAGTAAGCAGGAGATTCAGAAAAAATTTAGAAATGAGATGGGTTTAGACGTAGACAAGCCAAAACCTGGATTTGGCTCCAATAATGACGGAATTACCGGCCGAGCTTTTTTTAATGTTCCGGAAAAAAGCTCAGATATAATAGGATTCAGTAAAACATTAATCGAGCAGTTTGGTATGATATTGGACACAGTTTGCTCGGGGTATGAAATAAATATTGCAAAATTCGAGGAATACTGCAATGAAACTACAGACCTATATTTAAGGTTTATGTATACTTTGATTTAAGTCTTTATTCGTGGTATTACATGCCTGTAACCGTCCACAAACTGTTGTTTCATTCTACAAGCATTATTAAACATTGTATCGTGCCTATTGGCCAACTCTCTGAGGAGGCCCAAGAGGCACGTCACAAAGATTGTCGGCGATATCGCGAGCATCATACTCGAAAAAAATCCCGCTTTGCCACGAATAAAGACTTGATGCGAATGTTATTAGTGTCCTCTGACCCGGTTATAGCCAGTTACCGCCAAAAAACAATAAGATCCAAAAAACCACTCAGCTGATGTTTTGGCTCTACTTAAATGCCCAGAGCTTCCTTGCTTTACAAATGTCGAATCCTTGGAGGCGTCCGAAGATGACTTTGAGTACATGGATAGTGAGTTTGATAGTGAGAATGAATAAAATATTTATAATTTAGTAGGTTATTGTATAAAAAAACATATGCAATGTTAAGTAGAAAACATCTCTACTTCAAATTTATTTGTAACCCAATTTCAAAGATTTTTCTTATCCAACTAAAAGTTTTTTGTGTTTAATATAGTTACTTACGTTGCGCTGCCCTATTTTTATAAAATAGTTATATTTTTTAATTTAGGTACCTCGTTTAATATATTTGGAGTTTATTTATTTGTTAAGTAGTATGTTTATTTAAATACAATTACATTAATAGCAACAGTTCTTAATAAAATGAGTTTGAAGTGATTAGTTTCAAGTTTCTTCAGAAGCTTCGTTCTAAATAAAACTATTTGTACCAAATTGCAATATTTGCTTTATTTTTTTTATCTGGTTTTGGTATATTTTACAAATATAGTTCGAAAAATATTAATGTGGCAACGCTGGCAAATTTATTAATAAATTATATAATTATCTACCAGCAATGTATAGCCAAAATGTTAATTATTTTTAAGGTTTTCAGTTAATAGAAAAAAAATCGAATGAATGCAACCTAGTTTGGGCATTGGTCCCACAGTGCGACGGACGGACTCCTCCCGTAATCTGATATAGTCTAAATCTGCCGTGCGCTGGTGTTCGGCGCTCTAGTTAAATGAATTTTCGTCATGCAAGTAGGTCGGGAATGTTCGTAAAATCACGCAAAGTAAAGGGCCCATCCGTGCGCTATGCTGATCCACACTTTCTAGCTTATTTAGCAATAATTTCTAATACTTGCGTTTACTATGGTTTACTCGAGTCGAGCGTTTTATGGGGAGCCGAGCGGTGAATTTATCTTTGTTTCGTTGAAGCTTGTCCCACTATTAATTAGCTGTATAAACTTGTGAGTGTACATAATATACTATTATTCTACTGTCATCTTTTTTGCCATCAAACTTTGATATTTTTTTGAACGTTCTCGAACTTTCCATGATTTTTTTTTTTCGAAAATTATTGATTTGTAGTTACAATAAACTGTTTTAATGGTTTACTCTTCTAGAAACGATAAGTACCTACTTAAGTCATTTCTTTAAGTGCGCAACAATTGCAATTCAAGAAGACGCCAAATCCTTGTTTTTTAAACGACTTTTGAGTAAAAATTGGTTGTGGCACCTCCAAAATTTACCACCTTCGGCGGATTAGCCTCCGGCGGCGCCTGCGGTGAGCATTTTGGTAAGGCCAGCCGCCACTGAACAAAATTGTCCCGGAATAGTCGATGCTCTAGTTGGGAACCCTACTTGTACTCGAACGTTTCCAAAAAATCAGCGCGATATTTCAAAAACGTTTTTAAACTTTCTAACGAAGGCGTATCTATCTCGTGCTTTTCCCACTTGCCTAATGTTTTTTGATCAAATTTCGAAGTTATCATAAAGATAAGCAAATTTTCTAGCGTAAATAAGGCTTTAATGTGATTGTGAACTAACAATTTCGGACTATTAAACCGATCATTTGGAGTTTGCCATACCACTGCATATCCAGCGGATGTAAACTCGATAGATTTAAGAACTTGCGACGCACTGTCCTCTAATGACGCCCTTAAATAGTGATACTTTTGAATAGAGGATAGGGACTCGTTTTCATGAACTAGGGACTGGAAAGTCTCTTTGTATTCTAACCAATCCTGAAAAGAACCCTGGAATTTTGGAAGGGGAATCACTGGCAACTTAACTCCACCTAAATCCATATTTACATTGGCAGATGTCGCTACACTTGAACGGATTGAATGTGCTGAGGCCATGTCCTCATCCTTTTTAGGAACAGACTTTTCAACAATATTTTTTGCGATAGCCGTAATGGCAAAATAAGACTCGTCGTACGCAAAACGCTCAGCATATTGTTCGTCCAAGCGTGCTAGTGCGACACTTGCCTCAATATCATCTTGAATCTCAATAAATTCGTGGAAAATATTCTCTATACGAGTCAGCCTATCTTGCAACTGAATGATGTCAGTCTCACTTAAAACTTGCTCTTGTATTTGAAAAATTTGTTTTTGTTGCGGCTCGTAATGGACCATGTTTATAACTAGGGACTGTATCTTAAACTTGCTGGCAATTGAAAACTCAAATCAAAACTTTAAACTTGACTTTTATTTATAATCGGACAGAGATATTAACTTTGCTTGCTTTCAAGTTGAAGCTTTTCTTTCTTGTTATCGATCCCTTATTGGCTGACAGACTGGCGCAAGACTCTTAAAGTTCATTTTGCGCGGTTGCCGGGTTGTTTCTTTAATTGTTCAGGATTTAAAACTAAACTATAACTAAGTCACTGGCTGGAACAACATCAACGTACATGTCACCCTTGTACAAATAAACATTTTTAAATCACTTACAGGGTGCTAAAACCACAATTATTCCCCAAAAATCCCCTAGTTTCGGAATATGTCGGTACAGCAAACTCGTGCGATTTTTTAGACCAAAAATTCGAACTCCGCGCCCCCAAATACCCCTCAAGAGTACAAACATCAAATTTTTTTTTCTGAAAAAAAAGGTTTCACTCTCATTGCAGAAACGATTAAAGGCATCAACGCACATGTCACCCATGTACAAATAATTTTTTTTAAATCACTTACAGGGTGTTAAAACTACAATTATTCCCCAAAGATCCCCTATTTTCGGAATATGTCGGACAGCAAACTTGTGCGATTTTTTAGACCAAAAATTCGAACTCCGCGCCCCCAAATACCCCTCTCAGGAGTACAAACGTCAAAATTTTTTTTTCGAAAAGTATTTTTGAAATTTTTTTTTTCACTTTCATTGCAGAAACGGTTAAAGGCATCAACGTACCTGTCACCCATGTACAAATAAAAAATTTTAATCAAATTTTACAGGGTGTTAAAACCGAGATTAAAACCACAATTGAAGCGCTCGGGGGAACACGGTACACAAGCCACATTTTAAAAAAAATTGAGATTTATGTACGGAATTCTTTCTCAAGAAGGTCATAAGCCACTGTGAAAATATTTCTAACAAACTCGAAGAGATGGCGCCACCAATCCTGAATGTTCTTATTGCCTGAATTAAATATCAGGCCTATTTTTCCAACAGTCATATGCCACGTCAAAATCATAATGGCCGAACAGACACAGGTGTCCGTTAAAAGGAAAGTGTTCGAAAATGATATTTCTAGTGGCAGTTCGAAAAGTGATTTTGATTCAGACGATAGTGTGAAGGACTTAAATTATTATCCTGATGATAGTAGATCCGATTCTTTGTCGGATGACGATTTATCGGTAAGTAAATAATATTGTGGCTTATGACCTTCTTGCTGTTATTTTTGTGGCATGTGCCCTTTTACTTACTAGAATATGATAAAAAAAAATCCGGATTTAGCAATGTTAATAAATCAGTATTTTATGTTAGAAAATAATGGTTACCATAAAATAATATTTAACTATAGTTTTAACATAATTTAGCTAGCATCCATTCTTAAAAAATGTATTATTACTCATTTCATGTGGCTTGTGCCCTTTTTGAATCGGACACAATCTTTCAATATTTGGCACGTTTATTTTATGAATAAACAGACCTTATTTGGTGGTTATTTTCTTTCAGTCCCAATCCCAAGATAATGAAGGTGGTGTACCCGATAAAGCTGCTCCGTCACGATGGGGAAAACAAAATATTGCAGGAAGGAAAAAAGAAAAAGCCAAAACCAAACGTAACCTGGCACACAGCTATGTAAGCAGTAGAGATAAAAATGTTGAAGATAGTAAGATTGGTTCTCCCTGCAAATGTCAGAAGAAATGCAGAGATAAAATGCTTCGAAAGGAAAAGAACATCTTTAACGATTTTTGGAATTTGGGTTCATATAAAGAGCAAAACTTATTTATTTGGATCTATTAAAGCCGTACCAAAAAAACGCTCATATAGGAAAAAACAAAAAGGCAAGATCCGCCAGGAAAATAAATTACCACTATTTTGTAAAATTAATTGGCTTAGATGTACAACTGTATAAACAAGAGTTTTTATCGGTGCATGGGTTACAAAACTCTTCTAAACGGATACGACTTATATGCAAACAGATTGCTGAAGGAAGAAGTGTTCCAAAAAAGGACGCACGTGGAAAGCATCATAATAGACCCAATAGTATTCCTTTCATGATCACATTAAAGCTTTTCCAAAATATGTTAGCCACTACAGTAGGAAGAAGAATCCGAACAGAGTGTACTTGGATCACGACATTTCCATCTTTTCTTTGTACAAAGATTTTTATCTTGGCTGGTGTAAAGATAAAAATATTATACCAGTAAAAGAAGACAGGTATAGAATATTCTGCAATTAATACAATATTGGCTTCAAGCTCCCAAAAAGTGACACTTGTCATACATGTGAATCTTTAAATATTTTGATTCAAACACAAGAAAATAATCAAAACAGTAAAGAAATAAAAAGACTAAAAATCCAACGAGACCTTCATCACAGGCGAGCAGACGCCATGCAGAATAGTTTGAGAGAGGAAGTAGAATCAGCCAAAGCTACTGGAGAGAAAATTGTGCTTACTTTTGACTTACAGCAAACTCTTCCCACTCCAAACCTAACAGTTAGTCCTGCTTTTTATTTGCGTAAGGCTTGGACCTATAATGGCTGCGTAACTGGAAAAGCTAGCATGTTTATGTGGCCGGAAACTACAGCGAAGCGAGGTAGTAAAGAAATAGCTGGTATTCTCCTAAAATATCTTGGTTCCAAAGACACAACTGGCCAAAAAGATTTAGTGGTTTTTACCGATAACTGCGGCAGCCAGAACAAAAATTGGCAGATTATGTCACTCTGGCTACAGCTCGTGAGAGAAAATAAATTTAAAACCATTTTTCCGGTCACACTTATCTGCCATGTGATCGTGATTTCACACTTATAGAGAAGCATACAAAATATTTGGGCCAGGTTTATTCTCCCGAAGATTGGTTTAAGGCTGTTCAAAAGAGCAAACGGGTAAATCCGTTCGATACGGTCATTATGGAACAAAGTGACTTTTTTGTTTCGACAGCATCTCTATTGCAAAAAAAAAACGTGACTGATAATAAAGAACCTTTACAATTTAATAAAGTACTTTGTTTGCGCTTCGAACTCAAAATCCCAATATAATGTTAGTGAAACATGAATTGAAATTTTAAACAAGTAAATATTGGAAAACGCGGAAATAAGCTTTGCCTTCAATCCAACGGAATCTAAAAAAAACTTGAAAAACAAATATGATAAGCCTGTAGAGCTAAACAGTAAGAAAGTGGAAGACTTGAAAAAGCTCATGCAATATGTACCTCCTGTTAACCAACATTTGTATCTAAATATTTTTAAGAGCTGAGTCCTTTACTAGTGATGCAGGTACAGATCAAAATGACGTAGAATGTGTTTATGGCGAATCTATTATAGATTTTGATGAAGACTTTCAAGTCTTTTGGTCTTTTTTTTGTTCAGTTTATTTTATATAATGTAAATAAAAAAATAATTTCAGTCTAATTACAAGTGCAGGTGTAAGCTTCTTTGTGACAAGGTATGCGCGGGAGGGCGGAATTCGTCCGTTGCTGGGCGCCTTGTATAAAATATTCAACAGAGAGTTCGCGCCTTCTTCCTTTCCATATACCCGGTCGTAGACCAATAGTTTAATACTCTATTTTGTTGACCAAGACGAGTAATTATTTAAAACGAGTTTACTAATAATAATAATAATAAGTTATTGTATGTATGTTGCTTATCGCTGATAAATAGTGGATGTGAAGTGTCGCTTTAAGTTAAGATTAAAGCATTAATTATATACTACTATCTCTTTGGAATTATTTCGAATCTCATTAGACGCCCTAGACAACGTATAAAAAACCTATAATAATATAAAATCTTAGTCAAATATTATTTTTGTGCTTACAAAATCCTGACGAAGTTTTAAAAACTAGACGTTTTTTCATTTCTTTTAAATCAAAATTTAAGTTTTATATTCAGTTTATTTCATTTGATATATCTTAGTCAGATATTATTTTTATAGTTAAAATATTGTATTGCTGTTAAGACAGACCTAGTTTGTAGTTATGTGTTTCGGTTTCAAAAATATGTAATATATTTTTAAAGGCATAAAAGTCACAAGCCACACTTTTTTCCGAATTTCAAAATATGTTTATTAAAAGAATAATAATGATGATAGGCAGGCTAGTGATTTTTTAATGTATCCTTGCACCGTTTTAGCATCAAAGACGTCTGCGAGCGCTTCTACTTCTAATGTGAATAATAATGACAGGCAGGCTAGTGATTCTTTAATGTATCCTTGTAACGTTTTAGCATCAAATACTTCAGTCAGCGGTTCTACTTCTAATGTGAATAATAATGACAGGCAGGCTAGTGATTCTTTAATGTATCCTTGCAACGTTTTAGCATCAAACATATCAGTGAGCGCTTCTACTTCTAATGTGAATAATAATGACAGGCAGGCTAGTGATTCTTTAATGGATACTTTCCATATTTGGCATCAAACATAGGCCACTAACCCAAACTAACTTATTACTTACCTCAAAAATATTAGTAGTCTTTCCTTCACAGTAATAACTCTAGTATCAATTGTACCCCGTAACGGCAATATGATTTCATCAGATCAACAAACTTCTTGAATGTCTCCTTCTTCGTCCTGTAGAAGTTTTAGAATTTCTGAGGATGTACTTTTGGGAAACAATAAGCGTGGTATGTGTACGGATGAATCCAGGACTTTCCTCTGTTTCTCCTCCTCCATTACCTTGCAATCACAGCAGCATTAACCCAATATTGCCTTCCTCCGACGACATCTAGGCAACTGATTACCAACAGCTAGAGGACTGATAATAAATGGAGTCGCGCTGTGCGACTTTGGTATGAAAATAAACATGGACCACGCAAGTTGCTACGTACTTCCTGCTTTCATGCAACAAGTCGCACGTCGTAGGCTACTTTGGTGTGAAAGCCAACTAAAGAAGTTCATATTGAACCTTTGAATGTTTTCACACCTTCACTTCCTGAAAAAGATACTGTCGTGAAAGCGCATTTCGTTTTTCGGGATTTTCACGCTTATTTTTGCTCCTACAAGCTTCTAGGATGTCTTAAA